>JALPQD010000152.1:3985548-4254659 GCA_023101885.1 Typhlomys cinereus
AGTAATCCTTGTGTTTGACGAGTAAGAATCTTTGCTACTGTTTTGGCCCACACAATCTTAAAAACGTAGTTTCAGAACTTGCTAAAAAGTTACCAAAATTAGTGAGAACCAACTGATACTTCCAGCATAAAAAAACTGCTCCGCATGACATTTGTATAATTGCTTTGCATGCGTATATTTTAATTGTCATTGCTTGCTAATAATTTACTCCAGAAGTAATAATATTCAACTTGGGTTCACTTGCTATAATTTGGGGAGGGGTACAAATTTAAAAAAAAAACAACTCTACATCTTCCAAATTTATTAACTTGTCTCTTTAAGTTCAAATGGTGGCTACATGATATGCAGATTCTGGCATGTCTATGCATAGGTAAACTTTTTCTCCCCTCACAGTAAGTAAAATTTTACCAGCATAACAGCCTTCATCCCCTACAAAACTTTCTCTTTTCAAATATTAACTAAAGATACTTGTGCATTTGTCCTGCAAGAGGTGTACACTGACTGCCCTCCCGCCTGACTTCTGGAACTCTTTGAACTCTTTGGTCTTTTAGAGAATCCGAGTACATGAAAGACGCGGACGAGGAAAAGGCTTCCTTACAGAAATCCATCAGCATTACCAGTGCCTTACTCACGGAGAAGGACGCCGAGCTGGAAAGGCTGAGGAATGAGGTAGGTGCTGCGGGGGGCATCTGGCTGCCTAGCTCCCCCTGTCCCTACTCCTGGCCTGAGCTCAACCACTGTGTTGCAGGTCACAGTGCTCAGGGGAGAAAACGCCTCTGCCAAGTCCTTGCACTCAGTTGTTCAGACGCTGGAGTCTGATAAGGTGAAACTTGAGCTCAAGGTAAAGAACCTGGAGCTTCAACTCAAAGAGAACAAGAGGCAGCTCACCAGCTCCTCAGGTAAAAGGATGCCAGCCGGGCGCTCCCACAGCCCTCCCCTCCTGCCTGCCAGCCTCCCCTCCTCCCTGCCAGCCTCCCCTCCTGCCTGCCAGCCTCCCCTCCCACTCACAGGTCTCGCTTCCATCAGGGAGCCGTTCCTGGTAAGAGACGCTCTCCCACACGCGGCCCTGACTATCCACTGTTGAGTCCAGTGGGCTGGTCGGGAGCATGCTTGGTGTTCTGGGCTCTCCATGCTCTGTGTTGTCACACACGGGACAGTAGGGGACAGCTGCCAGCACAGAGCAGTCCAAAAGCACCTGGCAGCGCCACGACACCCTGGAGGAGGAGAATGGGTGCACGTTGAAAGTCAGAAGAGGAAGGAATAGACAGCTTCTGTAGGCAGCCGCCCGAGACAACAGCCGTAGAGCTGGCAGCTGAGCACCATTAGGGGCTGGAACAGACAGAAATTTCTCTGTACTATAAAGGAGGCACTTGGAGAAGTTCATGTGGAAATGAGCTTCTCCTACCAATCCATCATCTTAGGAACGAGGAAAAGGGACGGCAGTGTTTTCTGATACCCACTCTTACTTGTTTTTTGTTTGTTGGTTTGTTTGTTTGTTTTTCAAATATAAGGTACTACTGATACTCAGACAGAAGAGGATGAAAGAGCCCAGGAGAGTCAGGTAATGAACGTTCTTTCCTTACTGCTTTTACTGTCTTCCTGTCTTTCAGAGTCATTTGGGCTTGTGAGTATGCAATACATTCCTGTCGCTAAAAAAAGCATTCGACAATATTAAAAATATATGCAGTAAAAAGTTTTCCCCCAAATACTTTCTTCTTTTCAGATGTCCAACTCCCAGACACTGTTAACTTGTCTCTGTAGAAGTTTTTTTTTTAAAAATGTACAGCTAGGTATGTGGCACATGGCTGTAGTCCCAGCATTTGGAAGGCTGAACTCTGAGGGTCATTTGGAACCCTGGAGTTTGAGACCAGGAATATCAAGATCCCCATCTCAAAAACAAGCCACATATATCCATCACACAGGTGCTTTTCCATCTCCCCCCTCGCTCTCTTTTCTCTTTCTTCCCTCCCTCCGTTTCTCTCTCTTTCTCTCTTCCTCTTTCTCTCTCTCTCTCTCTTCCTCCTCTTTCTCTCTCTCTCTCCATGGAGTAGCCCTGGCTAACTTGGATCTCACTATGTAATATGGGCTAGCCTCAGAATTGTAATGATCTCAGCCCCTACTTCCTGGGTGCTGGATTGTAAGTGTGCACTACAGCATCAAGCTTCCTTCTAATTTTTTTTTTACACAAATAGTAACATACCACATAAACCACTCTATACTTATCCTCTCTATAGCTGTGCGGGATTCCATTTTATGAGTGTATCATTCAGGTCCCTTTTGATTGACAGCATTTGGGGTATTTTTGACCTTTTGGGTGTATACTTGGTACCATAAGGAATTATCTTGAACAACTATTAAATTCAAACTGATCCTGAATTAGCTGTCTGTTTAGCATATTTCACAGGCACAGTATATAAGTAACAGCTGTTTTCTCTTTCCCCTTTCCTTTCTGCTTCCATTTCTGCTGCTGCTGACAACACTTTTCTTCCCATCAGCAAATGGTTTGTTTTCCGTTTCCTAATCCGTGAGTGTATGCATCCTTGTGCGTGTACGAGTTTCTTCCTGAATGGAGCTCCTGACAGGGGACTCATGCAGAATTGTGTTTGAAAGCCAGGTGTAGTGTAACCTGTAATCCCGGTACTCAGGAGACAGAGGCACGAGGATCTCTGTTAGTGTGAGGTTAGCTACAGGGGGACACTTTCTACAAAAAGAAAGAAAATGTTGGGCTGGCGAGATGACTCAGGGGTTAAGACTCTGCCTCGCAAGCAGAAGGTCCTGAGTTCAGATCCCGGGTCCCATGTAAAAATGCCAAGCTGCAACAGCAGCGGCCTGTATTTCCGACCCTGGTGGGCCGAGCTTGGGAAATCCCAGAGCAAAGCAAGGAGAGAACGGTGGTGACTGTGGTGTGCCTGGAGCCGGCACAGGAAAAAGACCAAATATCTCTTTAACCCTGGGTTCCATCCCTAGCACTGCACATCAGGTGTTGGGGCGCACTTGGGAGGTGGCAAGAGGGTCAGGAGTTCAGACCACCCTGAACTATGTAGCAAGACTTAAAAAAAAAAAACTGGGGTATGTGTGGACACATATATACACTTGTGCTAAATATTATAAACACGTTTTTCAGTTTAGAGAGATGAAATCTTTTTACTAGTTGTAGAGGGAAGAACCTCTTTTATTTACAGGGTGCCCTTAGTTTAAAAGGAAGCGTGCAGGTCAAGTTAGGCTCTGGGTCACGTGGTCACCCCACTGCCAGGAACTCAGGAGCAGGGCCTGTCCTGTTTGTGCTGCCTGAGCGCTGCTGTGTTGGCGTGCGCCATATCTCTCCTCACCAGAAAGGAAGCACGTGAAGCCCCTACGCTCTCCCTGAGGACGCACCATTAGGCAGTCTCAGAAAAGTCCCATGGAACTTTTCAAAATCCACAAACCAGAAAAGTTCAAAATTAGTTCCAGAATTTAATGGAAGAACTTTCTTTTTTAACATTATTACTTATTTTTTCCTAGCTTTATAAGCATATTTAATGAGTAATTATCACTGTTCCCCCTTTTCTCTTTCCCCCCAGTCCCCTTCCCTTCCTCAGTCCCTCCCACTCCCTCTACCTTCCTGTCTGTCTGCTTTCATGGGTCCCAGGAGTTCTGTGGCAGTGAAAGAATGTTCTAAGCATCATTTACTGGTTGGCTTGTTTTCATGTTGCTGGACCTCACGCGCTAGGCGGAGCTCGATCATGGAGCTCTATTTTCATATCTAGAAATGGTTAAGTGGTTATGACTTTGAACAATGCAAGGTTTTGTTTTTCTGGAGAAAATAAATTTTTTATACTTTTCCATGACTCGACAGCATTGTATCACTCATTACTCACCACCCATTTGCCCGAATAACGAGTGAAATGTATCCACTTGCGCTATAAGATCTAGAGACATGTAATTTACAGTGTTTTTTCAGTATGATGTAGTTCCTCAGAAGCACATAGCTGAGAGGTAGGAGAGAGAGAAACCTCCTTAGTCTCTCACCTGTGACTTTATCCAAGTTCAGCTATTGCTTGTCAATCTCTGCATTCCTCCTCTTCTGGGAGACTGAAAACTATGGGTTCAGTAACAGACGGGGGGGGGGGGTTTCTGCAACCTTCCACCTTGGCTGCGTAGCGTGAACAAGCACCTCCTGACTTCTTGATGCTCCATCTATTTGTGTCTTAGACATTGACGTACTCCACTGTTTCTTTGCCTCTCAGATTGATTTCCTCAACTCAGTGATAGTGGACCTTCAGAGGAAGAATCAAGACCTCAAGATGAAGGTGGAGATGATGTCTGAAGCCGCTCTCAACGGCAGCGGGGATGACCTGAACAGTTACGACAGGTACGTGTTCGAGGTTCGTTCTCCATCGAAGTGTCGCACAAAGAAGCAGTTGCTCTGTGTTTACTCTGCTAGCCGTAGGTCTCTTAGCCTGGCATGCGCAAGAGCACAAATGCTTTCACTAAATGTTCTTCACTGGCCTCTTCCTGGAGCCTCACAGACTTGGCCAACACTCTAAAACTTCTCTTGGATTTCTTCTGATAAGTTTCCGATTTCATCTTAACAATTGTAGCGATGACCAGGAGAAACAATCCAAGAAGAAGCCCCGCCTGTTCTGTGACATTTGTGACTGCTTCGATCTCCACTGACACAGAGGACTGCCCGACTCAGACACAGATGTCCGAGGACCCTCCGCACTCCACGCATCGAGGCAGCCGGAGCGAGGAGCGGCCGTACTGTGAAATCTGTGAGATTTTCGGGCATTGGGCCACCAACTGCAACGACTATGAGACCTTCTGATGCTGCCCCCCAGCAGAACCAGCCTCGGGCGCTGGCACTGAGCAGCCTACACCAGCATCGTGCGTGCGACTTCAGGAGAACTCAGTATTTTTGACCCCAGACAGCAAATCTAAGAAAATATTTTGGTCTTCCACAAATTTCCTTTTCATCTCCCCTTCCCAGTTAGAATAATAAAGAAATATTTAGTAGATGAGCTTTCACTTCCAATTTTGTTTCCTGAATTTTTAAGACTCTGCACCAGGTGCCATTACTTCTGTTTTCCCTTGTGGACAAGCCGGACACTCGCATCTTATTTAAGAAACTTTAAATTATGCTGTTATTTTTCCTATTTGCACTAAAATGTTTCTGGGCTGCATTTGTATTTATATTTGTTGGTTGAGCTCTAACACTGGAATGGGCTGAAAAATACACCGTTTTGCGTTTTCATTTGCTTACTTGAGTATTTTGTTCTTGACTCTCTGATCTTTGCACTACCTGTCATCCAGGAGCCATTTTCAGGCTCGACAGTACTTAGGTGTGATGATGACTCTTGAGACAGGAGAGGTTGGGGGACCCCCAGAAGCCACAAGCTGCTTTGGGGGGGGGGACGTTTTATAAAATCTGTATGCTGCACCCTCTTTCCAGACTGTGGTGTTTTCTTCATTGGTTTTATATCATTTCAGCCTCTATATATTGTAAGTATATATATATATATTTTTTAAACAAATCTATATTTTGGGAAAAACATACAATGTGTCTTTGTTTTCAGATTTTTACCTTTATGAAAAAGAAAACACCTAAAAGGATCATCAGGACATAATAGACTAGATCAGAAATACCCCAGGTGGCTTCACAAATGTTGTCTTCATTTCTGTTTTGTTTCTTACCAAATCTAAGTAGCTGGAAGAATTTTTTCTAGTTAATTTTTCCCCCCCTTCTCTAGCAGACATCCCCAGGAGTGAATTTAAGCCACTAAAAAACACCTAAGCTGCCAACCTACAATCCTCCTTTATAAATTTTTTTACTGTATTTTTAATGAATGTATGATGGGAAATTCAACAATAATTTTGAATTTTCATATCACAAAAAAAATAAAAGACCTCATCCACCAGAACAGTTTATCAACCAGTCCGAGTCTATGTATCTTCATGTGAATGTCTTCTGGAATATGTAAAAAGTAATAAGATGTCTCTTTCCATGCTACATGTATAGTAAGAACTTGTGTAAGTGTATATACAGGATTAAGAGGTGTGCTTGACACATGAATATTAAACAAATCTGTTACCAGGTGACATTTTTGCTTAATAAAGCAATAGGAATTGTTTCATAGGACATGTAAAGCAGTATTAAAATCTGAGCAGACATGTATTCTGAATCAACTTTAATAAATGTTGGAGTTTCTGTTGTTTTTGCCCGTGGTACAGAATGCATAACACTGTCGTCTGGTTGATCTGTCTTTTTTTCTCCCGGTGAGCAATACCTCTATGTACAAAAACCAGCCTTACTCCCTCCTACATACACTCTACTAATAGCTACGTGTCCAGTCTTCCCCAAATAACATTTCTACTACAGTGGGGCAAACTGTAAGAAATGGGTGTGTCTAGCTAGGCATGTCAGTTCACACCTGTAGCCTAACCTTCCGTGTTAGAGGATCAGAAGTCAAGGTCCCGGATGCTTGGTTACATTGTGAATGTGAGCCAGCCCGGGCCACATACAAGATATTGTCTCACAAAAAAAAAAAAAAAAAAAGAGAGACACTGGTGTGTCTTGAGTGTTAAGCCCTGGAAGCATGTAAAGTTGTATTTGTAGGCCACTTAGAGGGCCTGAAGAGGCTGGCATACACATCGTGTACTGTGTTTGCCTAACGTGAACAAGGCTCTGGGTTCAATCTCCACCACACAAGAACACCCAGCAAGAGCTTCCTGAGCATTATTGTGTTTTGAATGCTTGTGAATGATGCTAACTGAATCACTACAGATTGTATAAAGATGAAAAAACATAGAACTGGGCATGTAGCTCAGTTAGTAGAACCAATGCATATGAAGCCTTGTGTTCAGTTAACAGCAATGCTTATAAACTGGGTGTAATAGTTACTCTTAACTGTCGCTTTGAGAG
Organism: Typhlomys cinereus; assembly: GCA_023101885.1. Lineage (NCBI taxonomy): Eukaryota > Metazoa > Chordata > Mammalia > Rodentia > Platacanthomyidae > Typhlomys > Typhlomys cinereus. The sequence goes on from JALPQD010000152.1 coordinate 3,992,450, forward strand.
AACACCTAAAATCAAACAAATTAAGGAAGATTTACAGTTCCAGAGTTGAGAAACAGTCTTTCATGGTAGAGGTAATATGGCTGGTGGCTAAAGCTGGAGGCAGGCTAAGTCACTGCAAACATCCTGGAGTCTCTCTTCAAAGTCTTCTGTGGCTCCTTTTATCTGGTCTGCTATTGGGAGGTTCCAATCAGATCTAGGGCTGCTCTTTGTATCGTAAATGTATTGATCTGGAGAATCTCTTCAGGTGGTCTCTGACAGCTAATCTTAGTTAATGCCAGGTGTGATCCAGTTGACACCCAGGATTAACTATTGCACTAGGCTTGGTGGCACATGTCTATAATGAGAGATAGAGACAGAAAAATCTGAAGTTCAAGGTTTTCCTTGGCTTCATAGCAAATTCAAGGCCATTTTGGGATATATGAGACTGTTTCAGAGAAAGAGATTACTCAGTTGATAAACTTAATTTTTTTTAATTTTTTATTTATTCAATTGTGCGTGTGTGTGTATGTATGTGTGTGTGTAGAACCACGGATGAATTCGGAAACCACCATGGACCGCTTCCATCTCCTCCTTGTTTACTCTGCCCAGGGATTCACAGGCTCCGCCCTACCAGGACCAGAAAAGCAGGCCGACCCGCTTCTGCCTGCCGTCTATACGTGGGGTCTAGGATCCGAACTCAGGACCTTCAGCCTACAAGGTGGAGGCTTAACCCCTGAGCCACCTCTTCAGCCCCGATAAACTTAATTTGATCTCCAGAATCCACATTTTAAAAAGCTAGGCATTGGGCTGGCAAAATGGCACAAGGGACAAAGCCATTGCCTCGAACGTTGAAGGACCTGAATTCTGATTTCCAAATCCCATGTAAGAATGCCAAGCAGATCGCAGCACTCGTTCCTAGAAGGTGGAGTCTGGGAAACCCCAGAGCAAGGCAACAAGGAGGTGGAGCAATCTGGGATGATTCTGAGTCATCCACAGGTACCCATACTCAAGTGTCCTTTATACACCTTAAAAAAAAGATTGACCACGGTGGTGTAATCCCAGTGCTGAGGGAGAGGAGACAGGTGGACTCCTGGGGCATGCTCACCAAACAACCTAGTCTACTTAACAAGTTCCAGGGCAATGAGAGACTAGGGGAAAAAAATGGGCAAATCCTAAAGAACAACACCTGAGGTGGTTCTCTGGCCTGTGCACACGTGCACATAGATATATATGCACGTCACACCAATAGCCCCCATGTGTACATGCACATCACACAAATAGCCCCATATGTGTACACACATGGCACAAGGTGCCAGAAAGCTTCAATCCTGTAAGATTCCATTCTCCAATGCTGCTTACATGATGGGGTGCTATGCATTCGGGAGATGTAGTAGATTCTGAGAACTAAGAAGAGGCAACCAGAGATCCATAATCCAGCACTTGAACGACCAAGGCCAGCAGGACTGCCATCAATTCAAGGCCAGCCTGGGCTATACAGTGACACCTTAAAAGGAAAGAGAGCACAAAGTTTGGAAATAACTTCCAATTCTACAGGGGTTCAGAATTCTGAAAGAATCCTGAGCTTCTGAGTGACTTGATGAAACTACCACACACCACTGATACCATTGATTTCAAACATAAAGAACTATGTTAATTTTTTATTTTAAAAAAAGTATGCACATCTGTAATCTCAACACCTGGGAGGTGGGGGCAGGAGGATTAGCAGTTCAAGGCTCTTCACAGCTACAGTGGATTAGGTGGTCCCTTCTGGAAGCATCTAGATAACTTAAGAGTTTCTTCCTCAAGTTTCATGAATCAGTAATGAGAAGCCAAGCAGAGTAATACGTGTTTATTATTGCAGTACTTGGGCCAGCCCTGGTATATATAGCAAGTTCAAAGCCAGCCTGAGCTAAGGTTGACCCTTTGTCAAAGTCCAGCACTGGGTACACAGCTCAATGGTAGAGTGCTTGTCTAGCACGTGAAAGTCCTTGGGTTTGATCCCCAGTACTACAAGATACTAGTGGAGTTATGTGGTGCTGTATCCAGAATACCAGAGTTTCTGTTTCCTGTCCACTAACACCTAGTAGATAGGCTGTGCTTTATTTCCTAGTAAGAATTAAGCAAATAAATTCCAGCACCCGTTCAGCCTTTCACTTGGATCACACGATTCAATTTACAACCTCTTTGGATCTCCACGAAATTTACTGATAAGCATGGGTAGCGTCCAGATTCTAGATTTGACAGTTTGGAAAAAAAAGTGTCGCATTAAAGTGGAAGGACAAGAAATGGAAAAGCCTCAGGTTGTAAATTTTATCTCAGCCAAATAACCGTCATTCGTGCAAAGCAGAAGGCCTAGTTTTTAGAATTTGGAAGAATTTTCATCTAAGTTTAGCTCAAGATTCCATTTTACAGGAGTCCTCTTGCTAAGAAATGTGGCGATTTTTGATCCGAATAAATGGATCCACTTTGCATCCGTAAAGTCCGTTTTCAGGGCAGACGCCCCTTGGATAGTAGGACTGGAGATGATGCTGCACCTGGAGAAGATGCCGCACCACGGAAAAAGGCGGAACCTAGGACCTATCAGAACCTAAGTGGCCGGGTCCGCCTTCCGGGCGGAGCGTGGGCCAGCGTGCTCGGTCACGTGGGCGTGCTGTCACGTGACTCGGGCCTGCCTCCCGGAAGCGGGTGGCGGAGCAAAATGGCGGCGCACTTGTCGTACGGACGAGTGAACCTGAACCTGCTGCGCGAGGCGGTGCGCCGCGAACTGCGCGAGTTCCTGGACAAGTGTGCTGGAAGCAAGGTGAGGGGCCGAGGCGGTCGCCTCCCCGGGATCGGCCTGGCTCCTAAGCGGGCTGTGTCCTAGTTCCTTCTAGCTGCAGCCCCCGTCCAGCTGCAGCGCCCCGTGCAGCTGCAGGGCCCCGTCCAGCTGCAAGGGTCCCGTCCAGCTGCAGGGTCCCGTCCAGCTGCAGCGCCCCGTCCAGCGGCAGCCCTATGAGGGCGACAGCGATGGGGGAGTCCGGCACATTCGGCACTATTTTGTGACAGCAAAATAAGCCACCGAGCATCCCCGCCGCCGGCGCTTTAAGCCCCGTGCCTCCCTGGCCTTGAGAGGCAGGTCTGATGCCCACTTGAGACCTGGCACCCGAAGGACGCGCAGTGCCCACTCATGCCACCTATCTCTACATTACCGTTCCTTCGAAAGTCTTTGAAGCACCCACACCTACAGCCTTCTGATTATAAGAGAAGATGGAGTTACTTCGTTTTTCAGTTTGGCTTCTGCCTGTTAAATCGTTCAATTCACAAAGACAGACTAAATCAAGGACTGTATAGGATTTCTTTTCTCTTTTTCATTCTTGAAACAGTTCCTGACTGTGTAGTTCAAGGTGGCCTTCAACTCCTGACCCTCTTGCCTTTCAACCCCCAAGTGCTAAAGTTGCAGATATTAACCACCCTGCCTGGCTATAGAATTTCTTATAAGTGTTGTTCACTCTTTTTATCTATCTAAGATTTATCAGGTACCCCAACTGACTATACTGCTATGAAAGAAAAAATAAAACAGTGGAACTTCAAGAAGCAGTTTTGCAACGGGCAGAACTCCAAGATGTAGAATGGTTGCTTGCTGCCCCCCTTAAATGCTGCGAAGAATACTGAAGTTCAAATGAGCTCATAAATCATATCAATGCAGATATTCTGAATGCAACATTGTATTGTAATTTTTCCAATGTTATTACTGGCAAAAGGAGATTTTTCTGTATTCTTGCAAGTGAAAGTTTATGTACAATTATTTAAAAATTTTTTCATCTAAAAAAAAAGGAAAAGAAATGAAGCTGGAGTTTTTGGTAATAGAAATGTTTGCTGAGGCCCACAGCAATAACTTATGGTTTTAAAATAAAATAAAGTGTAATATTGATATTGATTTTAATTTTTTATAATTGTCAGTTTCCATGTTTTAATCTAATAATACTGTAACATGGATGTCCAACTCCAAAGTTCCTTCTTTCTGGTGAAGACAGCAATTCCTGGGGCCCCAAGTAACATCTCGTGCCCCTTGGGCTATTTTTGTTTAGACTTGCAGGCTATGAATATGGTCAGATCATTAAAAATTTTAACTGCAACTTTTAAGGAAAATATCCCTCCCACATGTAACTGTTGCTTTCTATTGACTTTCTTGAAAATGTCTGAAATACACTGCTTCTCCCTTCTTACAGGCAATAGTATGGGATGAGTACTTAACAGGACCATTTGGCCTCATTGCACAGTATTCGCTACTAAAGGTAATGAACTGTTTGGATCTTGCTCAGGTGTTAATAATTCTGAACTTTAGCAGTAATAATAAAATTTGTATGTGTGGAGGTGGGGAGCACGGGAATGTGGAGATCAGAAGACAGCTTCTGGAAGCTGATTCCCTTCTGATTTGGGGGTTTTAGGAGCAAATTCAGTTCATCAGGCTTGTGCAACAAGTACCTTACCCATCAAACTATTGCACCAGGTCTTTACACATCCTTCCTAATTGCTTACTAAGTCACTTAATCTTTTTTTAATTAATTAATTAATTTATTTAGTGTGTGTGTGTGTGTGTCAGAGAGCACTGTGTGTCCTTGTGGAAGACTGAGGGTGGCTTCAGGAATCATCCTGGATTGCTTCCATCTCTTTTTTACTTTGCTCTGGAATATCCCAAACTCCACCCACCATTTCTGCCTGGCATTTTTACATGGGACCTAGGATCTGAACTCAGGGCCTTCTGCTTGCAAGGCAGAGTTTTAACACCTGAGCCATCTTAATCTTAGCAGACACTAATACTAATATACAATTAACTTTTTAAAAATCCTTATTTATGTGTTCTGTGTCTGCATGTGAATGTGTGTCACAAAATGTGTGGGGAGGTCAGAGGACAACTTTCAAAAAAGTTAGTTCTCTCTCCTTCCACCTTGTGACTTCCAGGGATCAAACCCAGGTTTGGTGGCACGTGCCTTTACCTGAGCCATCTCCAGGCCCATGAGTGATACTTTGCATAAAGGCCGAAGCTCAGTGGTAGTATGCTTTTCTAGCATGCATAAGGCCCTGGCTCAGTCTCGGCCACTACAGACACAAAACAAGAACAAAGCATTCTGCACCCAGTAGACTGTGCCAAGCTGGTGTTGGGAAGAACCATCATCACCTGTGTCTCTGGCACACTTTGCTGTGTCAGAATCATTTGTGTGTTGGGGCTGCCACCTGCCTTCACCCTAAAACTGCCCTGTATGTATTTGATTGGGAATATGAAGGGTTAAGTGGAGATGATCGTTTGGAAGGTGTTTGTTAACCTTTTATGTATATTTTCCTAGGAACATGAAGTGGAAAAAATGTTCACACTTAAAAGAAGTCGTCTTCCAGCAGCTGATGTCAAGAACATCATTTTCTTTGTCCGCCCCAGGCTGGAACTGATGGATATAATTGCTGAAAATGTACTCAGGTACATCAAAGCTTTGACCCGATGAAATTGGTTCTCAGAATGGCTTTCATGTACTGAGTAATTTCTCCTTGCAAACCCCCACTCCTGCCAGTCTGATAGAAAGAACACTGGTTTCAATAAATAAATTAACCACTACAGGTCATTTTTCAATGTGCCAGTGACGTGCACTTGAATTTCGTAAGCACAACAAGAGCTGATTAAAATAGCACGCAGCATCCTGTGTGCAGAGGAGGCTCTCTGCACTGTCTGCCCGCTGTGCTATGGTTGATTTTTTCATGCAGCCCCTTAAAAGCATAGGAGCTATTTTTGGAAGTCTAATGTCCAGGAGAATAGACAGTGGGAGTCTAGAGTGAGCTCTCCTTCTGTTATAAGACGTTGATGTTATACTGGTTTGCTTACAGTAGACAATAGCATTTTAAATCCTCAGAAGTGGCTTAAGAGAATACTGGGAGGTAACTCACACATTGCTAGCTGTGACTCCTCTTCCACATGGTCTGGAGAATGATCAGCAGAACCATATTTCCAGTGTTGAGTGAGTAAGGTTATTAAATATAAAATAAGGGAAAGTGGGAGAGTAAGTTGCAAATAGCAGATAGAAGCAGCAGATAAACAGCAAAATATCATCAAAGCAGGGGCCGACAAGCATCCAGCAGAAATGACTAGATAAGTCCCAAGGAGACAAGCAGCTAGAGTTCCCTGTTGGTAGTCCGAGCAGAGCATCCCTTTGGGTGAGGCTTCCTGGTGAAAGGACCAACACAGCCGATAGGTACCATCCTGTCCCATGGAGCAGAAATGACTGGGTACTCCCACTGAGGCAGTCAGTGGACTGTCCTATTGAGAGGTCTGGGCAGAGCAGAGCACTCTCTACAGATGCACTGTCTGTCCACTAGCCGTTCCCACCATAAGCATCTTTATGTCATGGGTAATGGTAGCTGAATTATTAGGGTTGACAAGGGCCTGGAATGCTTTACTTCCCAGCTGTATGCAGGGACGCAATGTTTCTACTCCAATAAAATACTTATATTCTCAAGAATATGGGCTATTTTGATGTTCTTTTTCATTCCCACAGGGCTTGGGGGTCAGTCTGTTCTGGGGACTGGGGTCTTGGAAGACACTTTGAGACATACTTAAGTCTGAAGTGAGGAGTAGAGCACCCGGCCCCCAGATCCAACCTCTAAGCTTAAACAGCACTTGACAATCCATCGATACAATTCAGTGCTGCTTTCCTGTTTGGAGGTGGGAAAGAGTAGGGCACAGAACAGCTGACCGTTTGGTTCTGAGAGTTGATTTTCATCTGTTCAAGTAGCATTCATGTGGTATTTGCCAGGCAGTGGTGATAAAGTTACCAAACTAGCCTCTGCCCCTAAGCTAATTAATGATGGTGACTTCTTTTGCAGCGAAGACAGACGTGGACCCACCAGAGATTTCCACATCTTGTTTGTGCCACGCCGCAGCCTGCTGTGTGAGCAGCGGCTGAATGACCTGGGCGTTTTGGGGTCCTTTATCCATACGGAGGAGTACAGTTTAGATCTCATTCCCTTTGACGGAGATCTCTTATCTATGGAATCAGAGAGTGCCTTCAAAGTAAGTCTGGCATTTCTTTTTTTTTTTTTTTTAATTTTTTCTTAATTTATTCAAGTGTGTGTGTGTGTGTGTATGTAGAACCACCATGGACCACCTCCACGTCCTCCTTGTTTACTCGGCCCTACCAGGACCAGAAATGCAGCCCCCCCCCCCGCTTCCACCCAGCATCTATACGTGGGGTCTAGGATCCAAACTCGGGACCTTCCACCTGCAAGGCAGAGGCTTAACCCCTGAGCCATCTCTCCAGCCCCAGTCTGGCATTTCGTGACATACCCTTATTACCAAAGTGTTGAGATGGTGTTTGCATGTGCGTGCCGCGCTCTCTGCAGCGGTGCTCATTTCCCACGCGTGCTGAAGTTCTCTGCCAAGGTGCTGATTCATGTCTTTGCTCTGTGCACTCAAATTACAGGCGCGCACTTGCTGTTCCCTTTCGCCCTTGAGTTGTTATTTTGAGACAAGAGCTCTTGTACCCAGGCTGTCCTTGAACTCCTGGTCTTTTTTTTTTTTTTTTTTTCCAAACTCATAATTTGCATCTCTTCATTTATTGCTTAAATATATTTTAATTAATTTAGTTTTTTTTTCAGTTTTGCAAGCATATTGAGTACTAATCCCTGCTTCCCTCTATTCTCCTTCTCTCCCATCTCCCTCCCTTCCCCTCATCAATCCATTCCTCTCCCACCCTCCTTCCTGACCTATTCTGTGGACCCCAGAGTCCCCCCTGGCTTGTTGAAGCCTCTGTGGCAGACCAGAACTTCTGATCTTTCTGCCTCTAGTTTCTGGGAAAGCAGGCATGCATCACCACGTCCAGCCAGCTTCCATTTATTTATTTATTTACTTATTTACTTAGTTTCTCTTTTTATTTTGTTGTTGTGCATGTGTACCATGTATTTTGAGCACATGATGTGTATGTGCATGATGTGTGTGTACGAATCACGTGTGTGTGTGAACTAGCATCCCACAGGCCAACTGCTGGAAATTGTTTCTTCTTACCATGCTGAGTTATATCACCAGCCTGCAGTGTGACTTTAAAAATGAAATCACGAGTTTTCTTATTAGATCTGTTCCAATCGCAGTTTTAAGTAGTTTCTCAGGAAGTATGTCTTCTGTCATCTCTGTCGTGACCGGCTCAGGGACATATTAATACGCCTGCCCTGGAACAGCCTCTGCCATGATGACCCCACGTTCCTCGTGATGTCTTGGCACACAGTCCTCCTCCTCTTTTTTGGGCAGAATGCCCCAAAACTCTACTTTCCCTTAGCTCTTGGCCCTTGCTTACTTCGGTTCCTGACTGAAGGCTCACTAGTGGTTGGCATAAGGTAACATTTGGGCCTTTTAGTTTTAAATCTTTTTTAATTTGGGGGTATTTCAGATGGGATTTCATGTAGCCTATGCGTGCCTGGCATTCTTGATCCTCCTGCTTCCACCTCCCAAGTGTTGAGGTTACTGGGGTGGGCCAGCAGCTGGCTTCCATGTTGACTTGTAAGTGAATGGTGGTCATAAAAATGGTCCAATGTAGGACAGGAAATTCAGCTCAGTGATAGAGTGCTAGTCTAACACACATGAGGCCCTGCCCAGTCACTCTTTCTCTCTCTCTCTCTCTCTCTCTATCTCTATCTCTCTCACACACACACACACACACACACACACACAGCATGGCAGTTGTACTCTGATGTCAGCACTTGGGAGGCTGAGGCAGGATTTGCCTCAAGTGTGAAACCAGCCAGCACTGAAGTGGAGCCTGTCTCAAAAAGCGGAAGACAAGCAAACTATCCAAACAGTTGTGAGAAGTAAAAGTTAACCATGATTAAGCCTTCATTGTGTTTCTAGTGCTGAGATGGAATGCCTTGTACACATTTTTCTTTCTCATTGTCTCCTTGCCCTGTGTGGAGCACCCCACTCTGCAGATGCCTAGATCGAGACCCCTCAAGGTCATCTCACCCACCTGGGCACAGCTACTAATTGCCACAGACCAGCATGGCCTAGATCCACAGTTCCTCCGCTAGGTGAACAAGGAATCGGTGGATGGAGAACAAACACATGCAACTCTGGGCTGAGTGAATCTGAGCTCATTTTATTGAAATTTTGTGACTGCTTTTATACTAGAAAATTTTAGGGCAAAGAATGTGTCTCTGCACCTGCAAACAGAGGAAAACAAACACATACCCTCCCAGTCTCCTGTGCTCAGCAAGAATAAACAATTTTTTAAGTAGCTAACCCATTGTCCTAGGAAAAGACACAAACAGATTCTATTATATATTAACAGGCTCTGTCCATTTCCTCAGTCTCTCCAAATCTATCTATTTTACAATGCCCCATCAAACAGCCACAGGGTCTAAGTCCAGTGCTGTCATTGCATCAAGAAAGATGCATTTGGGGCTGGAGAGGTGGCTCAGGGGTTAAGCCTCTGCCTTGCAGGCAGAAGGTCCTGAGTTCGGATCCCAGATCCCACGTATAGATGCCAGGCGGAAGCGGGGGCGGCCTGCGCTTCTGGTCCTGGTAGGGCGGAGCCTGTGAATCCCAGGGCAGAAGGAGGTGGAGGCCTCCATGGTGGTTCCCGAATTCGTCCGTGGTTCTACACACACACAGACACACGCATGCACACACACACATACATACGCACACACACAATTGAATAAATAATTTAAAAAAAAAAAAAAAAAAAAGAAAGATGCATTTGAGATTAGTTAAAAATATACTGGAGAGGTTGAGCTCCTTTTTTATTTGTCCATAGAATTTGGATTTTAATAAGAAACATGTTTTAATTAACTATATATGTGCCATGTCTATTTTATATTTCTGTAAATGGTAAAGGTGAATCTGTTGGAGGGGGCGCATGCCATACATTAATTTTTCCTTTTGGAGGATACCAAATTCTGGCTGCTATTATATAAGCTGGACTATTATTATGTTATAATGGTAGGAACTATATTAGGATGTATTTTATTTCTATTTTCTATTAATTTTTGTGCTTTATAAGAAATAGTTATATAGTAATTTTAGTGAACAGATGGCATAGTCTCATATTTATTGAATTTCTGAATTAGTTCAGCAAGAGTCATATTTTTGAGGGAATTTTACCCACCTATGTTTTTGGACTCTTGAAATTACTCTCTAATTTCTTTAAAATCAGCATGTACACTTTCTAATTAACAAAGAAAATGTAAGAGTGACTTTTATTTACTGTGTGAGAGTAAATATGAAGTCTCTAGTTAGAATTAATTTAAAGTTAAAAGCAGGCTTGGCTCTTATTTAGAAAAGGAAACATGAAAAGTCTTAAAGTAAATTTACTTGTATCTCCAGTTCAGAGAGCAGGAACAGTAGGGGGAGGTGAAAGCCTAATTAGTCCTGAGAAAACAACAACAACAAAAAACCCTAAGAACAGATAAGAGGCAAACCCAGTTTACAAAAGGAGAAGAATTCTTCCCTTCTTGTCTTTACAGATAAGAGGCAAGACTCAATTTGGAAAGCAGAGTGGTTCCTAGCAACTGCCCAGGCCCCTAGCAACTGCCCATTCCCAAGAGCATATGTTTTATATTTTTATTATTTATTCCAAAATAAGTCATGTCCTTTTTCCAGAAAACACTTCCATGAAGCTGTCTTCTCCAAGTTGGGACTTTGTCTTCCAATGTGGTTGGTAGAGGACGTGACACTAAATGATACAGCCAGAAGTCACATCCATCAGTCTGAAGTGGGAGCATAGGCTATGACCCCCCCCCTCAGTATCTAAACCAGTCACCCTCCCCTCCCCAGGTGGTTTTGTGTGAATTCTGGAATTGGGTCACGTTTTCAATGCACACAAACATGTCTGCATTTGGAAGTAAAATGGGTTTTGTAGGGTACAGTCATCTCGCTCGTCAGCTTGCGCTTTCATTTCTCAAGACGCCCTGCCCTTCGCTGCTGCCAGGGTACCTGACAGCCTCCCTCTCTGTGAAGATGCCAGGGTTCTGTTGTGCTGCCTTCGTGGGCTGTTGAAGGTCACACAGACAGGGAGGCCCTCCTGGGTCCTCAGAGCCTGCAGTCGCTGCGGAGAGCTTCAGCTTGTATTGAGGAGCAGCTTGAGAAGGACTGTACCCAGCCCGTGATTGTCCGCCACGAGCCCAGGTGTGCCAGAGACAAGTGGCCTCCCCAGCTGTGGCCTGCCAGGGTTTGCCAGCCTCTCAGCCTAGGATGGCATGAGGCAGCTGCGTGAGGCGAGCCAGAGTCCCCAGAACAGTCGAGGCAGATGCAGTGGTTGTTTGCCCGTCGTCGAACCCCAGCATCAGCCACAGAGGTGGGTACTGACGGGCCCCTGGGGAAGGCCCACGGTAACAGGCCTCTCTCGCCGCAGGAGTGCTACCTGGACGGCGACCAGACAAGCCTGTTCCACGCAGCCAAGGGGCTGATGACCCTGCAGGCCCTCTACGGAACCATCCCCCAGATCTTCGGGAAAGGGGAGTGTGCTCGGGTGAGAACCAGCTGCTTTTTTGGGTTTGCCAGCAGCAGTGCTCAAAGGGGAAACTTCTCAGGTACAGCCAAGCCTCCTCATCCGTGAATTCTGTGCTTGCGGCTCGCTCTCCCTGCAGCGCGTGCATCGCGCATCGCTCCCCTCTCACTTCCTAGCCGACGTCAAGAAGGTTACACTCCTCCTTGTTTTGCGTTAGGTTTTTTCACACTTCTGTACATTTTGCTGGTGCTTTTGCTGTGGAAAGCGCATCCCAAACACAGTGTGACGCGTCCGCGTCTAGTGTGTTGTAAGGGGCAGTAATGTATTAGCTGAGTCGCCTTTCGCTCGAATGTCCTATGAATGCCTGAGTAATGCTTACCAGGCACCTAAACGGAAGCAGGTTGCACAGTTATGTATTGTCAACCAACATTGTGACCAGAGGCTCACAAGTAACTGCCTGCAAGCTGTGGAGATGGCTCAGTGCTTCAGGCCTTTGCCCAGAGGTCCTGTGCCTCTCCCGGCCTTGGCTGCTAGAACAGAACTACCTCGTGTGGAGGTCGTAGGCTGCAGCAGACATGTGCCTCACTCTTAGAACCAGTGGCTTCTGCTGACTGTCCGCAGCAAGTGGGCAGTTAACCACAAGTGCCTTTTCCCCTTAACATGTTTATTTGAGAAACAGGCAACTCAAGAGAGGGAGGCCGCGCCTGGTCTGCTAAGCTGATAGCTGCTTGTGACCGGTCTCATCTTTGCAAAGTTTCCACCTTTTACTTTTTGGTGGTGTTGCTTGGCTTTTAACTGAATTTTTAAATCTGCTGTTCTTGAAGGACCCAAGTGATCCAATGTTTTGTTTCCAGCAAGTGGCCAACATGATGATCAGGATGAAGAGAGAGTTCACAGGAAGCCAAAATTCAATATTTCCCGTGTTCGACAACCTCTTGTTGCTTGATCGAAATGTGGATTTGTTAACACCTCTTGCCACCCAGCTTACATATGAAGGACTCATTGATGAAATTTATGGCATTCAGAACAGTAAGTACAATGATTCTGCTTTCACTAATAAGTAGTGTGACAAAAATATTCTCTATGCAATGCTACCATTTCATGTTCCATTCTTAAGCATTGTTTGAACTTAAAGATCAAGTTTCTTTCTTCTTAGTTGTTTTGGTTTTATTGAAGAAGGGTCTTAGCTTGTAGCCGGAGCACTCTCGGAACTCACTCTGTAGCCCAGGCTAGCCTTGGGCTTACAGTGATCCTCCTGCCTCAGCCTCCCTAGTATGGGGATTATGGGTGTGAGTTACCATCTCTGGCTAGACATCCAATTTCTAATGATGATTTGAAAGTACAGATCCGTACACCTTTTCCTGGAAGCAATTTGGCAGCACACAGAGCTATTAGCTCTTGGCCTAAGAAAAGCCAAAGCTTGAGAATGTCCCCCCATGAATCATGCCCAGGCCCGTCCCCTGTGACATGCCTTCCTCCAGCAAGGTTCCCTCTCGTAAAGGTGCCACGACCTTCCCTTAGCTACAGATTCAAACCCATGAGTCTGAGGGGCAATTCACATTCAGACCGTGACAGCTATATAAAACGATCAAATAAGACACCTAGAAAAGGGAAACTATCTGGAAGAGGAGCAATTAGACACTTCTGAGGTGGTTTTATTGTTTAGCTTCTCCTACCTCAGCATCCCGTGTGCTGGAATCACAGACCGTGCACGTGCACCACCATTCCTGGCCCCAGTGTTACTTTTTGTTACTTTTTAAAAAATTTATTATGCGTGCATGCGTGTGTGTGTGTGTGTGTGTGTGTGTGTGTGTGTGTATCAGAGGGTACCATATATCCCTGTGGAGAATTTAGGATGACTTCAGAAACCATCCTGGATTGTTTGTTTCTACTTCCTTTTTGCTTTGCTCTGGGATTTCCCAGGCTCCATCCACCATGAGCAGAAGTGCTGGGCGCCACCATTTCCACCTGGCATTTTTACATGGGACCTGGGATCTGAACTCAGGACCTTCTGCTTGCGATGTTATTTTAGAAAGGCTTCCTTTGCAGATAAATACAGACTGTTTGGAAATATAAAAATCCTGACTGTGACGATCAGGTTAAACAACATGTCAGTGAGCTACTGTTGCTGACAACATGAAGATCAGCCTGATGTTTACTGCCCAGGCTGCGCCTGCGCATGTGAGCAGAGGTTAATCCATGTGGCCCTGTGGGCCCTGTCACTGCAGGAAGCAGAATGAAGGCGGAAGCTTAGTGGAGTTGCTGAGGAAGACAGGCCAGTGTCTGCACAGATGGGGAAATCCTCAGGGTGGAAGACTTGGAAGACTGGCTAGAGTTTGGTCCTGAGTGACTAAGTCAGAGGTTACAAGAATGTTTTGTGCATTTGGTTTCAGTTCACATGATGTTTGATTCTATTGGTGTTTAAAATGTGATCTATTCCCTGCCTTTAAAAACAAGGAAAAGAGAAAATCAGTGCTGTGGCTTCGGTAGTAAGGAGCATTTCTGCCCTACATGCACCATGAAGGGCAGAAACAAAGCACTTGTCATCTTCTAAAGTCTTCAGCCTAAAGAGTGCCCATTCCTGTGTGTGGATGAGGGAAGGTCAAATGGGAGCTGCGAGCCTTTCTCCACTGGCCTGGAAAAGGCACCTGGGGTACTTGGCTGTGGAGTCTCCTGTAGCTGTGCAGCAATCCCTCTGTCACGCAGGTCACGTGAAGTTACCACCAGAGAAATTTGCTCCCAAGAAGCAGGGTGATGGCGGGAAGGACCTCCCCACCGAGGCGAAGAAGCTGCAGCTGAACTCTGCTGAGGAGCTGTATGCCGAGATCCGAGACAAGAATTTCAATGCCGTGGGGTCTGTGCTCAGCAAGAAGGCAAAGATCATCTCTGCAGCATTTGAGGTAGGACAGACTTGTCCCTGTGCTGGCTGCTCTTGAGGGGCCCAAGCCACACAGCTTGTCACCCACCCTGTGCACTGGCTGCCTGCCCTTGAGGGGGCCCAAGCCACACAGCCATGGAGCAGCACTCCTGTGGAGCACAGGGCTTCTCACACGCTTGCCATTTGTGACCTCTCGATGCAAGAAAACCTTCCAGGACCCCAGGCTGAGTATACAATAGAGACAGGAGCCAAAAACACTTAGGACTTAAATAATAAGCCATAAGGAAATTTATTTTAAAACAATTCTTTGATATACTCTTATCATTTATTAAAGGCGAAAACAAATTTGCATGCTAATAAGATGATAAACTTATTTATTTTTATGCGAAGGATTAAATCTTGGCTGAATATTTGATATTCAATGTTTTTTTGGGAGGGGGTTGATCACCCGTTCAGTTTTATTACTGTCATTGCTGAAAATGCTCCTTTGTGTGTGTGTGTGTGTGTGTGTGTGTGTGTGTGTGTGTGTGTGTGTGATACAAAATGGCATTCATGTGTGCACACATTTGAAGGTCATGTTCCTCATGATCCTCCACCTTCTTTTTTTTTTGAAACAGGGTCTTTCTGTGAGAGCTGGGGTTTGCTGACTGAGCTAGAGTGCCTGGCCAGCGAGCTAAGGGATCTGCCTGTCTTTGGCTCCTTAGTCTGAGATTACGAATGCATTCGACCACACCCATACATGCACCACACCCGTGCATGTGACCACATCCAGCTTCTACCCCAGGGTGGAGATCACACTCAAGCCCTCATCCTCAGCAGGCAATGAACTGCTGGTGGAACTCTCTGCCCAGGCCCTAGTTCATGTTTGTTTGTTTGTTTGTTTTATAAAACATGATAGCAGTTTTAATGTTTTTGGTTGACTCGTTTATGTATTTTGAGGTAGGGTTTCTCGCAGCCCAAGGAACCTTGGTCTTGCTATGTATCCAGTTCTGGAGAGCTGGATTACAGGTGTGCACCGTCAAGCCTGGTTTACATGGTGCTATGGGTCTGTCCCAGGATGTCATGCATTCTAGGCAAGCACTGTCCTGACTTAGCTACGTAAGTCTTTGTTTTCTTGTTTCTTTTTTTAGCTTACGGGGTGTGTACATTTGTGTATGTATTTTCATGTGTGTAGGGGCACACTTCTGTTTTGGAGGTCTGAAGTTGATATTGGGTATCCATAATTGTTCTTTGCTTTTATTATGAAGCCAAAGTCTTTCTTGAACTCAGAGCTCACTAGTTTGTTAGGCTGGGTAGCCAGCTTGCCCTATGCATTCCCTGCCTTTGCCTCCTGAATGCTGGGGTTACAGCTGCCCTGCTTTTGTGTGGGTTCTGGGGATCCTAACTGTGGTCTTCATGCTTATCCACTGAACCATCTCTTTAGCCTTAAGTATCTGCTTCTCAATTAACCACTGTTATGAGCAGAAAGCCCTGCAGTTCACAATATCCAGTGCTCTTTAGTCTGATCTGAGGCATTTCCGATGGTGTTTGCTGAGGAGCATGGTAAGAGCTTGTGAGTGCAGAGTGTACTGTGTGTTTAGGGCGAAGCTGCATGAAGTCCTGGCTGCAACCCAAGAAGCACTGCCAAACACGTGCTTGATTTTGACTTGATTTTT
Organism: Typhlomys cinereus; assembly: GCA_023101885.1. Classification (NCBI taxonomy): domain Eukaryota; kingdom Metazoa; phylum Chordata; class Mammalia; order Rodentia; family Platacanthomyidae; genus Typhlomys; species Typhlomys cinereus. The sequence continues at coordinate 4,008,421 of JALPQD010000152.1, forward strand.
GATCACTGCGTCTTTAAAAACCTTTGCTGTTGCCGGTTTTGTTTTGTTTTGTTTTGTTTGCAGCACCCATATTCAGTTACTCCGACCCTATGGGCTGTGACACACAGTTTATGAAGCTAGACTGTAGTGCACCTTTCTTATCCTCTGTACCTGCAGAATCGAGAAAACATGAGGTTTTCCTTCTCTTTCTCTCTATGGTCCTACCTCTCTCTGTTTCCCTCCCTCTTTGTTTTCTCATCTTCCAACCCAAGGTCTTGTACTAAACAAGTACTCCACGACTCAAGTACATGATTCAAACTTGCTTTCTTCTCTTTCCTTTTGTTGTAAGAGTGTGTGTGTGTGATGCTAGAGGATAACTTTCTGTAGTTAGTTTTCTTCTGTCTTGGGAGTTCTAGGGATTGGACTCAGGTTGTCAAGCACAGCAAATGCTTTTATAGGCTGAGCCTCTCATTAGCTCGTTGCCCGGCTTTTTACAGGCCGCTAAGAGATCCTCAAAGGATTCTCAGGCAGCAAACACTCCTACTTAGTGTCTGCCCACTGTATCTTGGTTTTATGCACGTATACGTGTGTGCGCATGTGTGTGTGTGTGTGCATGTGCCTGTGCGTGTGTGTATGTGTATGTGTTGTGTGTGTTTATGTGTTGTGTGTATGTACAAGAGAACAGTTGAATACGTGTGCTAAAAAAGCCCAAGGGTGACATCAGGAATCATTCTCGATGGTTCTTCCACTTTATTGCTTTGCTCTGGAGTTTCCCAGGCTCTGTTTCCAAACCCAGAATTACAGGCCACTATCATATCTGCCCAACACTTTTCTACATGTGAGCTGGGATCCACGCTGAGTCCTATTGCTTGTGAGGCAGAGGTTTTAACATTGAGCCTCTCCCCAGCCTCCCCAACCCATCTTTCAAAACTTTTTCTCAGACCCGTGACAGACCATGACTGTTTGAATTTCTCCTGTTTTTCAGGGTGCTGACACATTTTATCATACATATTTTCATGATCACTTCCATTGAATTATCTCCTGCCTCCATTAATACCTCCATTAAGAGGAAGCTGCTGTACTATAAATAAACGTTCTCTGCAGAGAGCTGCAGTCATGGTGAAGCTGAGGTCTGGCCAACACCAAGTGTCGGGGGAGCCTGCATACGTGACAAGTGATAACGAGCTCCAAGTCCCACGGCTTATAAATTGGTCGCTTCATTATCACCTTCCTGCTTCTCTTGCCGGTCCCTGTTTGTGCTTGTCTAGCTATTGAAGCATGGGAATTCAGCATACTTAGGAACTCTGCAGAGTTAGACTTTGGAGCAGTTTTTGAAAACTGGGGTTTGTTGATGTCATCGTCATTGTTTTATTTCTGATGAAAGCTAACTTTTTAGTGAGTATGTAGTTCCAGATTTGAATCTTTCACAGTTTTGGGTGAGATTATTCATTGTGGCCCTATAACATGTTCTCATCACTAAGCTAGGTTCATTTTGTTTATGGGATGGCCCCATCCAAGGTTCATAGACAGACTGTATTTGCTTCTGTTACACAGGAACTTCTTGCTATTTTGCTTTTCTTCTTGTTTTTTGAGACAGCATTTCATTTGGCCAGGATGACCTTGGTCTTCTGATCTATCTCCACATCCCAAGTGCTGGGATTACAGACATGCTTCATCACATATGATTAGAGGTCCCCTCTTCACATAACTGTGTGTGTGAGTGTGGATGTTATATATATTATATTAATTAATTTATTATACAAGAGGTCATTCGAGTGCTATAACTTAATTTTAAAAATTTTCGTGTAAGTGCTTTGTCTGCATATGTGTTTCAGGGTTGCATGTGTGTATATACATATGCAGGTACCTGGGTACTTGTATGCATGTTGTGGGAAGGCCCAAAGTGGTTGTTGAGTCTTTTCCTCAATCACTTATTTTGTTTATTGAGTTCAGCAGTTGACCAAGGGTAACTAGCCTGCTTCCCTCCCAAGTGCTGGTATTGCAGGTAGGCCACCGTACCTCCCTGGATTTTATATGGGTTCAAGAGATCCAAATTCTGGTTCTCATACTTGTGGGGCATGTGACTTGTCCACTGAGCTGTCTCCCAACTCACAGCGCTAATGCTTGTGTGAGATACGGTCACTCTGTGGCATAGGGTGGCCACAACTCTATGTCCTACTGCCTCAGTCTCTCATGCTGGGATTGTACACTGCATATCCAGCTCATCTTAGTTTTACTAAGAAGTTTCTGTGATTTACTCAGCACTCTCATCCATTAATACTCAGATGACCACAAATTACATAATGTTTGATCCAGAAAGAGAGTTGTAAACATTTGCGTGGTAAAGCGCTATGAGGAAAGCATGAACCATGAACTCTTTCAGTGATACATTTATCTTCTTGCTGTGCATGATGATCCAGCTAGGTTTGGTTGGATTTATATGCGTTCCCTTAATGTCTTCCCTCATCCATTCCAGGAACGGCACAACGCTAAGACAGTGGGGGAGATCAAGCAGTTTGTGTCCCAGTTGCCCCACATGCAAGCAGCAAGGGGCTCTCTTGCAAACCACACTTCAATTGCAGAGTTAATCAAAGATGTCACAAGTAAGTATTCTTTGCTCTGATTCTTTCCATTTGCCACTGACTCACATATACAGTATCCAAAGCTCTGGAATCAGCATCCTGATATTTTCTTGAGAAAGTGAGCTTTAGTTTTATTTATTTTATTATTTCGTTGTTAAATATCCAAGAAGTGGGGCTGGAAAGACTGCTCAGGGTTAAAGCCTCTGCATCACAAGCAGAAGAACTTGAGTTAGGATCCCAGATCCCATGTAAAAACTCCTGTTGGACATGGAAGCAGACTATAATTCTGGCCCGGGAAAGCAGAGCCTGGGAAACTCCAGATTAAAGCATTAAAGAAGGGGCTGGAGAGATGGCTCAAAGATTAAGACTCTGTCTTGTAAGCAGAGAGTCCTGATTTCAAATCCCAGGTCCCACATAAAAAAAACGCCAATTACTGACTACACAGTAACTGGACAGTCGCTGTCTGTGTGCAGTAGCTGACTACACAGTAACTGGACAGTCGCTGTCTGTGTGCAGTAGCTGACTACACAGTAACTGGACAGTCGCTGTCTGTGTGCAGTAGCTGACTACACAGTAACTGGACAGTTGCTGTCTGTGTGCAGTAGCTGACTACACAGTAACTGGACAGTCGCTGTCTGTGTGCAGTAGCTCACTACACAGCAGCTGATTGTGCACTGTAGCTCCAGGGTTTTCTGTGCTGCTCAGAAGAGGCTTTTCAGGTCTTGATCTCAACTTAAACCTGCTTTTCTTTTTTATGTGTGTCTTATTTTTTAATCGTGCTTTATGTATAAAATATCACTCAAATTACTAGTTATTAAATTTCTAAGTTGCAAATTTTCTCATTACATTTTAGCTTCTGAAGACTTCTTTGATAAATTAACAGTGGAACAGGAGTTTATGTCTGGAATAGACACTGATAAGGTATGTAGATAATACAAATGAACTAACCAGTACTGACAATTTACCAAAGTTAAGATTGTAACTAGATAATCAATTGCTTTGATTCTCATGCTATGCCTTTTTTGATTGCTAGTTTTTGTGGTGGTAGGGAGTGAATCTGGGGTTTTGTACATGTTATATAAGTGTGTGTGTCTTCTAATACATAAATGCTTTTAAGAGCAAATATAAAATATGAAAATAGGGATTTTATGAAGTAGTAAATGTTCGGCATTGCTGTAAATCAGACACTTGGTGCTGTGTGGCAAGATGAGACCTGCTCCATGAAATTCAAAATGTTTAAGGACTATAATATTTGTTTTCTGGTTTGGGTTATGGCAATATACACCTATAAGTGTAGTTGTAGTGAGACCTTGTCTCAAGAACCAAATTTAAAAAAGTTTTACTGTAGAGGACGGGGATGTAGGTCAGTGGTAGAGCAGCTGCCTGACATGAAAGAAACCTTGGGTTCAATCCTAATGCCACCCCCCCCAAAACAAAGTAAAACAGCTGAAGTAGAACAGAGCTCAGTATGGTGGCACTTATGAGGTAGAAGCTTGGGGGTCGGGAGTTTAAAGGCAGCTTGGGTTAATGAAACTATCAAAAAGAAAAAAAAAACACAAAGTACTTGCCTTTTGAATTTATTACATCATTTTAAAAAATGCACATCTCTATTAAAATGTTTTTAAATTATTCAGTTAATAAAAGTTCTTATCTTTAAGAAATAATCCTACTGCTTTATCAATAGATAAATTGCTGCTAATTTTGAGATGTACATTCATTTAATCCCAAACATTTAGAGCAGGATGTCCACAGAGGTAGATGTGTCAAGGTCTGGTTTTCAGTTGTCCCGCGATGTCTTTACCACTTTATGCTCCTGGCCTGATAACCTGTATGTTTGTGTGGTGGCTGTCAGGTGAAAGGTGGAAGAGAACTCTGCTAGGAGGACCATCTCAGCCATGTGATAGGGAAGGAGAAAAGACAGTGAGCCATTTGCCACATGTTTTCTTTCTTCAACTTAAGAAAATGGTAAAATGGTAGTAGGCATCTGAGTATTTTAGGGCCCTGTGCTAGTTAGTAATTGTGTATATTTTGTTCAAGGTCAACAATTACATCGAAGATTGTATTGCCCAAAAGCATCCACTGATCAAGGTATTAAGATTAGTTTGCCTCCAATCTGTGTGCAATAGTGGACTCAAACAGAAGGTTTTGGATTATTACAAAAGAGAAATTCTACAGGTAATATATTTTTAATTTTTAAAAATTTGTCAAAAGGAAAAACTTCTTTCAAAACTGCTGAGTTAGTACTTTATTCTGTTAGGCGGATATGGTAGTAGCTACCTCATGGGGTGTAAGAATAACTGAGAAAATAAATATAAATCGCTTAGCCCAGAACTGATATAACTCAGCAGTATACAGGTGGTGGTTATTTATTATGTCTTTCTAAAAACAGAAGAACTGGAGAGTTGGCTTGAGATTAAGCCTTTGTCTCACAAGCAGAAGGACCTGTTCAGATCCTAGATCCCTACATAAAAATGTTTGGTGGATATGGAGGTGTCACATAATTCTGCCCCTACAAGACAGAGCCTGGGAAACCTCAGAACAAACCAATAAGGAGGGACAGCAATCCAGGATGATTCTCAAGTGTCACCCTCGGGCCACCACAGACACATACCTTCACGTGTTCTCTTGTACACACATGCACACACACACACACAGTATATACATAAAGAAAATTTAAAATTCTGTGCACAATATTTTATTATTAAACTTTTTTGCTCTTACAAATATATTCAGAAATCTTATCAGGATGTGAGATGGCCGTGGGTGCAAACACGTTCCACCAAGGCTTATGATTTGAGTTCAGTCCCCGAAGCTACTGGTGGAAAGAGAGAACCGACCTCAGTAACTTGTCCTCTGACCTCCACACATACAGTGGGCATGCACCCCCCAGTCAAATACGAAATTTAAAAAACCTAAAACAGGATATATAGATCTGCCTTGACCTTTTCAAAGAGCTAATTGTATACCATATATAGGTATAATTTCTTTGATGCTCACTCAGGTTGAGCCCATAAATACTAACTTTAAAGTAAAATCTGAAGTCACATTTTGAAACAAAGTACTGGACTAATAGCAGTGGGCAAGAGGTCATAACACAGTTTCATCTGTCTGCCTGTCCCCAACATTCCATGCCCACTGCTTGACCTTGGTAACGTGCCCTGGGGTACAAACCAAATTGATTCGTTGGAAGTGCTCTTTTTTGAAAACTGCAGAAAGCCTTTTCCCTGATCTAACATTGAAGCCAAATGACTCCTCTTGCAGACCTATGGCTACGAACACATACTGACCTTGAACAACCTGGAAAAAGCTGGCCTGCTAAAGCCGCAGACAGGGGGCAGAAACAATTACCCCACCATTCGGAAAACACTGCGCCTCTGGATGGATGATGTTAATGAGCAGGTGAGATGCGCTCCTCCACTCTTTAGTTCCTGGTTACATATCAGCTTCTTCTGCACATATGCTTTGCTTTCTGAAAATGCAGTTCAGGTGTTTCTGAAGAAGCAGTGCATATGTGTTGTAGCGACCCAGATTTCAGCAGAAAACAAGATGCCGTCAAAGTAGGTAGTTTGAAGAGAAAGTCGTAGAAATGTGGCTTCCCGCTGCATCACAGACGGCAAGACAGTGAAGATCTAACCAGCTGTTGGCCACACTTGGGTTATTTGATTGTGCCTTTCATTGCACAAACCCAAGCAAGGTAGGGAGTGTTGGTATAGCACCTAGGAGCTATCTTCTGGGTACAGGACTCCAGGGAGAAATGTGAAGACCATCTAAAAAGGAGCTCCCAGGAAATGCCCAGCATGCATGAACAAGTCAGCCGTGCAGGAGTAAAGCAAGCAATCTTTGTTCATAGCTAACCTTCCAGGTGGTGCATAGTCTGTACTGTTGTTCTCCATGAAAAGGTCGCTTTACCTTACATTCGGCATATATAATAATGCTATTTAACTTCTTGACTGTTTTGTTTTTTCATAACGATCCCTAAGGGATGCCTTTTGCAACGAAAGGGTTTATATAGAGTTTTTTTTATCAATAGCAAAAGTGATTTCATTTTCCCACCTGAAAAATAAACATCCTTAATTTCTATATCTTATTATGGGCATAATAGTGCAACATTGTTAACCGCTCCGACCTCCATCCTCCCAAATCCACCCACCACCTAACAAGAGTTCTTAAGATCTTTCCTGGATCTACTTTCTGATTCTTTAATTGCTTCATAATGGAGTTTTGTTTGTTTATTGATATTGGATAAACTCAGGCATTACACATACTAAGCATTCATTCTACCACTGAACTACATTTCAGTCCTTTTTTTTAAAGCAGGAGGGTCTCACTGTAGTCTTGATAGACCTTGAACTTGCTATGTAGCTGAAGATGACTTTGAACTCCTGATCTACCCAAGCATTGGAATTATAGGCACTTACAACCATGCCTCGTGCACAGTGATTTTAGTGCTCTATCATATTTTATGACTTAGTATTTTCCTAATTCCTTTGCTGTTACCATCTACGTGTGGTCTACAAGCACCTATGTAGGAAGTATAGGATGAGTGCCCTAAATCTCCATGGCATTATGCCTTACGCAGCTGGAAAGTATCATGACCTCCAAGTTTCTTACTAAACCAAATGGCAATTTCTCATCCTCTGTACCTAGAGTTTCTGTGAATGACTTCACAAGATCTGAGTCAAAAGTAAAGATGACTGAGCATGGTGACCCATTCCTGTAATTCTAGCACTTGGAGAGCTGAGTCGGGAGGGTTGCCTTGAATTCAAGACCAGCCTGAAAAGTTAAAAGGAAAAAAGAAGGAAAGTCTGACTGGTGCTGATGTGCACCTGTAACTCCATACTCAGGAGGATGTAAGCTTGAGGTCAGCTTGAACTACATAGTAGGATCCTGTCTAAAGTCAAAGAAAGATGAAGCTTGTGCTGCTAAGAGTAGATTCCTTCTAGGACGGGTTGGAGTGTGACATGACAAGGGAGTGTTTTGAGTTTCTATCTTCAAATAATTTTCAACTGTGCCCAAAAGGTCGAGGTGGCTTTGAATCTCTAAATGTATGGGCTCTCTTTTAACAGAATCCCACAGACATATCCTACGTGTACAGTGGGTATGCCCCACTCAGCGTGCGACTTGCTCAGTTACTGTCTCGACCCGGCTGGCGGAGTATTGAGGAGGTCCTCCGCATTCTCCCAGGGCCCCACTTTGAAGAACGGCAGCCACTGCCCACAGGGCTGCAAAAGAAACGTAAGTCTCAATTCAGTGTTTATGGATAGACAGCCTAACATGTCAGTGTGATTTCACGTGTGATACATGTGCTTTGTAAAAAAGTATTTGTAGAGTTCCAGGAGTCAGGATTAGGTGTGTTTCTTTTGTTAGAGGCCAGTGTATATCACTACCACAGAGCCATCCTTGTTCCTTTGCATTTTCACTCCCAGAGTCAGAACATTGAGATCAGACTCCATATTCCTGAGTTTTGCATGAATTGTCTGTACCAGGACACATTTGACCATTTTATTCTTATAAAAGTATTTTAAGAGTCAGAAACAGGAGCTGGAGAGGTGGCTCAGGGGTTAAGCCTCTGCCTTCCAGGCGGAAGGTCCTGAGTTCGGATCCTAGACCCCACATATAGACGCCGGGCAGAAGCGGGGGGCGGCCTGTGTTTCTGGTCCTGGTAGGACGGAGCCTGTCAATCCCAGGGCAGAGTAAACAAGGAGGAGGTGGAGGCGTCCATGGTGGTTCACGAATCGTCCCTGGTTCTATACACACACACACATACACACACATACACATGCACTCATGCATACATGCACAATTGAATAAATAATAAATAATAATAAAAAAAATTTAAAAAAGAGTCAGAAACAGGGGTACCAGTAATAAATATTTTTGAATTCTGAAATATTTACATTTTAGGTCAACCAGGAGAAAACCGAGTTACTCTGATATTTTTCCTCGGGGGCGTAACCTTTGCTGAAATTGCTGCCCTGAGGTTTCTCTCCCAGTTGGAAGATGGAGGTACAGAATATGTAATTGCCACCACTAAACTAATGAATGGAACCAGCTGGATAGAGGCGCTAATGGAAAACCCTTTCAGTGGCACTCAGTGAAGACCGAACAAGTGCACTACAGAATAAACTCTTGCAACAAGTTGCCAAAAGGAAATGAAACCCCATAGAAAGAACACAAAGATAAAGAAGTTACCATGGGGTTTGTATCTTATGCCAGGACTGCTGCATGTTTCTCTGTGTTCTTGAGAAAGGAGAATCAAGTTGGGTGAAAAATGTCATTGAGCCCAGGGTGGGGACTGTTCCACTAGTACTCAGGAGGCTGAGGCAGGAGGATTGCCTCAGGCTTGAGGCCAGCCTGGTCTGTTTAAGTTGTGGGCCAACTGGGGCTACAGAGTTAGATGTGTCTTTAAAAAAATAAATAAAAAGACACTGGTTTTGAATCTTCTAAGCCCAAGATCTTCCTTAGAGGCCTCTGAAAATACAGATAGGCATGTGAGGTTAGGCAAGGTATAAGAGCTCTTAAGGCATTTCTTAAGAGAGCACAGACCTAGGAGGTAAAAATAAAAACAGAAGCAAACAGTCCAACCCCTAACCTAATCCATGCTGCTGTGTTCTAGAAGACTCACCGTGCCTAGGGTATCCATGGTGCTGTGTTCTAGAAGACTTGCCATGCCTAAGGTAGTGGTTTTGTGTTGAGTGGGTTTTTTTTCCTGCAGAAGATAACACTTTGGATCTTCAATCTCTATCTTATTTTGATCCTGAAAGGCAAGTTTTGTTTCCTTCTGGAAAAGCAAGAAGTTTGAGGAGCTTCTTGACATGAAGTTTCTGCTCTCGTTGATTTATCTATATTGGTACTTATGAAGGATTTTCTGGATTGAAGAATGTCATAATTAGGAAGCAACTTGTGGGGTGTCTGAAGATGCCTCTTCCTGTACATATGATTGGCACCAAGGTGTTTCAGCATATAGTCCTCTGCTGAGGTTTCGGTTTTCGTCCACGCCCAGCACGGCCCCAACATCCAGCTGGTCCTACTGTGAGCTGTGGCAGCTTCCAAGTTTCTTCAGCATCCTGCACTCTTGTTTCATAGTAGCTGCCACACGAATTCTCTACCAGTCTGTGGCCAACCTCATGCAAACGCTTTGCTTGCATCCAGCTCTGGCTCGGTCCCTGGTCTGGTGACCTCAGCCACATCTGGTCAATGTCAGTCAGTTCAGTAGCCACTTCTTTAGGAGACGGTTAATTGTGGTAGAGAACAGGGATGTTGGTAAAGTTCGAAGTTTGTATGTGTTTCTGCCTCCCATCATTTGGAGGAGGTAAAGACACCACCGCTGACGAATGTTCCACAACCCCAGGTGTGGGTTCTCTGATTAATTAGTAGCCACACTTTTTTTTTTTTCATGTAGAATTGAAGATGGAACTCTGCATATTATGGATGAAAGGAATTTTGGATTTTAAAAAAATGAAGGGTAGTAGAAGTATTGTTTGTTTCTTATAAAATTAACTCGTCCTTGACATTCAGTAGTCTGGGGGGAAGCATTCCAAATGGAAAAACATTCTCATTTTAGGAAATTCTTTTGCAAAGACTTGTTATCCCAGGGAGCTTACTCTTAACTTTGAGCCCCAAGATTTGCCAGTCTCAGCTGCTTTTAGAGAATGAATCAGCCTTATCCTCAATGCCTTTAGCCCCTGGGATTCGGTTCAAGTCTGGTCTAGTCTCCTTGGCTAGGTTTTTTGCCCAAGATGAAGGTGCTCAATCGTAGTCTCCTGTGTCTGCATTCACTTGTGACGATACTTGTTTGCTCAGAACAGAGTGAAGTCAGCTCCTAATAATGCATTCAGTGGAAGACATGTCAGTTGTTTCATTTGTATGCAAATGTGTAAGTTCATATAATACCTGAGACTGACTTTATCTGAAAAGGGAATATTCTTATTGAGAAAGGGTTGTGAATGGAATATTTACTCTTGGGGAAGGTGGATTGTTTACATCATGTCTGGACGTTGGTGTAGTTGGGTGGACAGTTCTGCTGCAGCAGCAGTCACTCAATAAAGAAGTCTAAAATAGATACAATGTTGTCTTCCTTACACAGTTTTGAATTTTAACCAACAGAAAAACAAGTATTTTAGCAAGAAAATAACCAAGGGAAGAAGATTAAAACAGGCTATTTGATTCTTGGTTAATTCTTACGGAAAACTAGAAGGTCTTGGTGTGAATTCTGTTCCCTTCTGGCTGTGCTTTCAACTGGCAATGGATTGTGATTAATCATGACTTGCTGGTCCGCCTTGTGCTTGGCTGTACATAAAAGGCCAGCTAGCGTGGTGGCACAACTTTGATTGCCAGCAATCAAGAGGCTAAGGCAGAAAGATTGAGAGTTCAGGGCCAGCCTGGGATGCATACATAGTAAGATCTGTCTCTAGGAAACAAAGCAAAATAAAGCAAAAAGCTAGTGGAGTTTTTTGTTAACACAGTAGTAAATGCTTTCTACTCTCAAGGCTCTGGATTCAATCCCCAGAACCAAAATGGAGAAAAAACATGGTGTCGGGAAACACAATACCCTTGCTCTATGGTAGAAGAAAATTTCGTGTATTCAGCAGAGTTGAATTCAAGCAAAAATACTTTTTTGTTGTCAAAGGAGGTTTCCCAGGTTGGCTTTGAACTCACAGTCCTCAGTACTAGAAATTATAGGTGAGTGCCACATGTCCCCCCAAAATATTTTTTTGTTAATATACAAAATATATTACTGAACTAGGTGATGTTTTCCATATATGTAAAGCTTTGGAACCATATAGCTCATTGTTAAATCTAGTCCATGCCAAAATATTTTTTAAAAATAGCAAAATGAGAGCTGGAGAGATGGCTAGGGGGTTAAGATTCTGTCTCCCAAGCAGAAGGACCTAAGTTCAGATCCCAAGTCCAATGTAAAGACACAAGGCAGAAACGGCGGCCTAAAGCAACTTAGGATGATTCCTGAGGTCACCTTGGTCCTCCGAAGGGATCCATAGTTCCCAGTGATACACACACACACACACACACACACACACACACACACGTAAACATTTAAAAAAAAATAACAAAATGAACAGGTGTCTAAAGCAAACAGGAAGAGGGGATATGCTCGCATAGCAAGGCATATGGATGCAGACATTTAAATTTTTTTTTATTTATACAACTGTGTGCATGTGCGTGTGTATGTGCACGCTTGTATGTACGTCTGTGTGTCTGTGTATGTGTAGAACCACGGACAAACTCTCGTACCACCATGGATGCCTCCACTTCCTTCTGCCCGGAGATTCACAGGCTCCGCCCTACCAGGACCAGAAGCACAGGCCGCCCCCGCTTCCGCCTGGCGTCTATACGTGGGATCTGGGATCTGAACTCAGGACCTTCTGCCTGCAGGGCGGAGGCTTAACCCCTGAGCCACCTCTCCAGCCCTGGATGTAGACATTTAAAGTGTCTTTGGATCATGAATTGTAGAGTCTGATGTATTCAGTCATGTGGGTGATGTTTATTAATGATAGAGATGCCTTGTCACACAACAAAATTTCTCATTCGTATTTCTAAAGGTTTCATGGAAATTTCATGCCATGTAATGTTTCTTAGTTTCAGTCACTCTCTTACTGTAGAATATTCTGACTTAGATGAGTAGAGGTTATAAAGTATAGACCGCATAACTGCTTGACATACCCACTTAAAGGTTGTCAGAATGAAGGAAACAGAATTAAGCCCATCTTGGTCAGCTCAGCCTGTACTTTGGAGTAGGCTACTGGTATAAATTTCGGACATCTCTTTTTCCTGTGACTAGGCAGACCTGAGAGCCTTTCAGATGACCAATCCTCTGGGGGAGCAATTACTCCTCACTGGCTTCCTGAGCAGTTTGATAATGTTCTGCTCTGTTTTCAGCCGTCCGCGGCCAAGGCATTGATTTGATAATAAGAGATCCTGATTGAATTAAGGAGCCATTTGCTTCTGGATGATGATGTTTATAATGTTTATAAAAGGGTTGGTGTCCACACTGCCTGTTTTTCTAAAGGTCAGAAATTGTCTTTACAGACTACTGCAAGCAAGAGACAGAAGCTGTGTAGTTTGTGCTTTTCCTTCATCGTGGACTCTAGAAAATGTCCTTTGCCTTTCCAGCTGCTCCTCTGGCCTCACACTTGGAGTCAGGCTTGGAAGTGGATGGACAGGGAAGGTACCCTTTGTGTAACGAGTCTAATCGTTACTTCTGTACATTACAGTCAAGCACCCAGGACTGTCATCTGTGGTTCTCACAGGCACACATGCATGCACACACTTGCCTGCATTTGTCAGGCAAACGCTTTTGCCTAGTGGGACTATCATGGTGAACGTGTAGTGGCTCTGCTGATTCTCTGAGTGAAAGGGGGCTTAGCGTGTTAAGCCTGGTGTTGACAAGCGAGACAAGAAATACCCCTGGCGAACAGCAGTTTGACGCTAGAGCTTTGCAAACGGCTCCACGGCTGCAGCTCAGTGCTAAGGGCTGACACAGGCAGAGGGCAGCTGGGTTGGCAGTGCCGTTTCTGGCCCGGGATTGACCGCGCAGCCCCCAGAGAGCTCAGGAACCACAGGGATGTTGTAATTGGTCGCTGGACCACACCTAGTTGTTGAGAGCTGCTGCTGCCTGAAGACCTCTCAGCCTTGCCTAGATCGCTGGAGTGCGCAGTCGACTTCAGCGCGGACCAGAGAGAAGCTGTGGGAGCTGTGGAGGAAGCGGTGGAGGAAGCGTGGAAACTTTGCCAAGTGAGTGACATGGGGAGACAAGGAAGCTAGTGGTGGGCACTGGAGGAGCTTCTGAGCAGGGCAGCAATGAAGACCATGAGCTGCTTTGTGATTCGGGTCTGAAGCAGAATTAGCCCGGATGCATTGAGAATAGTGGGAAGATCAGTGCAAGATTAAAGTGGTACCCAGCACTAGCACCCTTACAGTCCTAGTCCTGACTGATCAAAAGGCATCACGCAGGCACGACGTGCCCGCCACGTCTGCTTTTAGAAGTCTAGAGCCTAGAGAGTGACAGCAGGGGATGCAGCAAGGCCCTGCGCCCACCTTTCCACGTTCAGCAGAGTCTACAGCTAGACTGTGGTTTGAGTGAAGGAAAATAAAACTGTACTCCGCCAGCCCATTAGTGGCTTCATTAAAAATGCAGGCTACAGTGGGAGGACGGGCTAAAAGCCCGAGCTGAGAAGGGCGAGTCTTCGTCCTGGGAGCCCAGATCGGAGCAGGAGACTGGGGACAGACTTTGCTTTAGCCTTTCTGTGACGTGGACTGCACGCCGAGTGCACGCCAAGGGTCTCCCGTGGGTCCCGCAGCGTCCCGCTAGCGCGCTCAGGGTGTGCGGGGTTCTCCGCAGGGCGATGCCGGCCTCGTCCACCATCCACGTGCTGCAGCTGCTGCGGGAGCTGCTCGCCTTCGTGCTGCTCAGCTACACGGTGCTCATCGGGGCGCTGCTGCTGGCCGGCTGGACCACCTACTTCCTGGTGCTGAAGTGACAGCGCCGTGCGGGGAGCGTGGCGGAGCCCGCCTCGCTCCCGGGCCCGGTGCCTCGCGGCGCCGCGGCGACCCGAACCCCGGCCCGGTGCGCGCCCGGCGCCGGCGGTTGGGCGCTCGGCGCGGCCGTTTCGACGGTTACTTTGAGGCTCCGCCCCTCCCGCCCGGCCCGTCCAATCACAAGTGCATGCTCAGCCGGGGGCGTGGCCGCGGGCGTTGTGTCCTCTCTGGCGGCGACCCCCCGCCCGCTGCTCGCGAAGCTGCGTCACTTCCGGCGTGTGCGTCCGGCGTCCGTCCGCCGCGGGATGGCGGCTCTGCGGAGTTGGGTGTCTCGGAGCGTATCCGCCCTGCTGAGGTACAGCCGTCGCGGAGGGGGCGGGCCGCGCCGGGGAGCCGGGCGGAGCGCGGGGGCGTCCCGCCCGCCCGCCTCGGGGCTCGCTCCAGGCGGTGCCCCCCGGTCACTGGCGGCTTTTCAGTTACTCGCCTCGCAAGCCCTGGGATGCGTTTTCCGGGCCCCCGACGGTCGGGAGGGTCGCGGCGCCGGCTGTAGGCGGGACGGCGGGCGGGGGCTTGGATTCTAATACTAGAGAGAGAAAGTGGGTTCTGTAAGACTGTTGCGTCCTTGCACTGCGTGGACCACTGCGGGGGAGCGGGGGACTCAGATGCCGGGTTTGCACGCAGACTTTCCCACGCAGCTCGTCCTGGGTCGCTGCGCCTTTATTGACTAGACGAGTATTTCCAGATACAGGCAGTGCGTTCCTGTGCCGGCCAACTCCAAGAAACACCGTTTCTCGGAACTGATAAGACCATGGCGCAAAACTCTATTGGCCGGATTCGGCGTGACGCTGTGCGCGGTTCCTATTGCCCAGGTAAGGTGGCATCTTGTGACTGTTTCAGGGGGCTGGATTCTCAGGCATCAGACATAACCGTAATAACATTACACTTTCTGCTGCACCCGCACCATCTTTCAGAGTCGAGCAGGTATACTATTCTCATTCTGTCTCATTTTATACAAATAGTAGTTTCTGGTGTTTGCACCCAAACTGTGTTCTGAGAAGCGCACAATCAGCAAAGCTGAACACCACGGGATCCTTATTCTTGGGTCCAAAATAAACTTGGGACATTAACTTCGCAAACCTTGGAGATTAGGAGGTTATGGATACATTGTAGAAAAAGGAGGGGATAACTCGGGTTTGTTTTCTGGGGATGGATGCCACGAGGTGTCCTTTTAACGTTCTTTCTAGCTTTCACTGTGGTAGCTGTCACTGGAACGCGAGGAGTGTTTTTAACCTGCAGATGGGATTTATAATGATCAGAGGTTGTCTGGCTATCACTCTAGCAGCCATCTTAGACCTCACCGGTTTAGACTAGCCCATCTGAAGAGAAACTGAGGTTGTTTGGGCACCCTGCATAGATATCTAGATCATCTAGTGCAGTTCCAGAGATAACAGTACAAGTTGTATAAACAGAGCAAAATTAGGGCTTATTATAGGCTGTTTAACTCAGCAAAATGGGAATGTAAGATTGAAAAGACAAAATTATGTCATACGGCTTAACATTCTGGGAAGGAAAAAAGTATAAAAAAGTTAGCTGCAGGGGCTGGAGAGGTGGCTCAGGGGTTAAGCCTCTGCCTTGCAGGCGGAAGGTCCTGAGTTCAAATCCTAGACCCCACGTATAGATGCCAGGCGGAAGGGGGGGGGCCTGCATTTCTGGTCCTGGTAGGGCGGAGCATGTGAATCCGGGAGCAGAGTAAACAAGGAGGAGGTGGAGGCGGTCCATGGTGGTTTCCGAATTCGTCCGTGGTTCTACACACACACACACACACACACACACAAACGCGGGCACACATACACGCACAATTGAATACATAATAATAAGAAAATTAGAAAAAAAATTTTAAAAAAAGTTAGCTGCAGACAACAGGAAGGGTAGAAGTAGGGTGTGGTGAGGTGGTATTTTTGGTTTTATTTGAGGGCAGGTCAGGAAAAGCTGCTCTGCTAAGCCAAAGTTTTGGTCTGAATGACCCGAGTGAGTTGAGATACACTGCAGTCAGGTGAAGCCTGCAGGGAGAAGGAATTAGGTGCCACAAGCAGTAGTGTGCTGGCATGTTTGGCTCGACAGGCCGGGAAGGAGCTGGGGAAAACTTGGCCACAAGTAGCCAACAGAAGTTTCCATTTCCTAAGACAAAGGAGCAATTTTTTAAAAATATTTTATTGTGTGTGTGTGTCTGTATGTCAGAGGGCACTGTGTGTCCCTGAGAAGGACTAAGGGTGACTTGGGGAATCATCCCGGATTGCCTCTACCTCCTTTCTTACCTCTGGGATTTCTCAGGCTCCACTCACCAGAGCCAGACGTGCAGGCAGGACTCTCTGCTTGTAGAGACAGAGTCTTAACCGTGAGCCATTTCTCCAGCCCAGAAGTAAGTTTTGAGAATGCTCAATTGACACCTAGGTGGAGCAGTTGTTAGGAAAGCACAACTGAGAATATGCTTTATGGGTAACAGCTAAGTAGGAAACCAGCAAGTCCACTTCAAAATATTCCCAATATTGCTGTATTTGTAAGATTCTCCTTATAAATTTATCATGTATGTGACTTCAGGCATGTGCAGGTCAGAGAACTTTTGGGAATTATTCTTTCTGCCTTTTGCAATCCAGGGATGGAAGTCAAGCTGTTGGTGCCTCGTCCTGCCAGTTACAAGTACTTTTACCATCCAAGCTCATTTACAAGGCACCAGCTATCCGCCCCATTTCACTTGTCATCTCTGCCCATCACCGAATCTGAATCTCAAGCCCTGACATCCCCCCTTGAACATCAGGGCTGTTTTCAGCAGTTAGGGCAGCCCTTTTTCCTTCCAGAGAATGTTCAGGAATAGTCTTATTTATGTGCTGCTTTGGTTCTGGGCCACATGGCTGGAGCTCTGGGCATTCCCTCGAAGCATAGTGTCCTAATTGTTCTGTAAAACCTCCAGTGATGAGGCCAGGGCTATGGACCAGAGGGTAGAATGTTGGCTTGTATCTACATGTCTTGGGTTCGAACTCCAGCACTGCTTAAATTAGGGTGGTGGCCATGGGCATCAGAGTCAGGAGTTGGTCAACTGTGACCTCAGCCAGCACCTAGCTTCCCCGGGCCACACAGACTGTAGCCTAAAAACCACAAGGGGGAAAATATGCTTGTCCACTGTGTACAAAGCTAAGGTGTAGGTAGCTCTTCTTACATCCTGGTGCTCTTGTCAGTTTCATTTCTCTTGAGAACCAGGCTAGATCCATCTCCTCCCTGGCAGCAAACCTTCTCTTCCTCGGAATCTTGCCCATTTAATCCTGTCTTCAGTACCAAGTCCCACCTCTCCCTACAGCGTATTCCTGATCAGTAGCCATCCTTATATTTCTTGTCGTTAGATAATTTTGATATTTGATGATGATCCCTGTGTTATTCCTGATTCAAAACATATCAAGAAGACTACAGAGTTAGGAGATTTAGTTTGAGGACTAACTAGGTGCATGATCTTGGCAGGGGGTGGCACTACATAATAACCATTTCATTGACTACAGAAAGAAGTAATACTGGGCTGGAGAAGTGGCTTCACAATCAGAAGGTCCTGAGTTTGAATCCTGAATCCCATGTAAAAATACCAGGTGGAAATGGCAGCAGCCTGTACTTCTGGCCCTTAAAGGCAAAACTTGGGAATTGTGCAAAGCAAAGAGGTAGCGCAATCCAGGGTGATTCTCAAAGTCACACTTGGGCCTCCGTAGTTACACACAGTGCCCTCTGACACACATGTAAGACACACACATGGAAGAATAAAAAATGATATTAACTGGACTGTTTCTGTGAATAAAGTGCGTTACAAAATTAGCACATTCTAAAGACGTGATTTGT
Organism: Typhlomys cinereus; assembly: GCA_023101885.1. Taxonomy (NCBI): domain Eukaryota; kingdom Metazoa; phylum Chordata; class Mammalia; order Rodentia; family Platacanthomyidae; genus Typhlomys; species Typhlomys cinereus. Next base: position 4,026,354 of record JALPQD010000152.1, read on the forward strand.
GATGATCGATCATGTCAGTTTTGCGGGAGCAGAGATTGTCTATAGCTCTTACTACAAGGTGCGTAATCACCACTCAGCTGAATAGAATACAGATGTGAGGAGATTAAATACTTGATAACCATGCGTTTCAGTACGCAGTTATTCTGGGGTGTTGCATTCCAAATAACAGGTTCTGATACACGTGCTGTGTTGAGAGGAAAGAACAAATAACAAATCATTGCCATTTCATGTTTTTAGTCAAGGACGACCAAATTCCTAGAATTCTGGAGTAGTTACATTTGCTTTTGCTTCTTAGTGGAACCTTTGAGGTAAGAAGGAAGAGTTTTCCCATCCCAGACCATACATTATGGTCAAATTGCTTTCCCACTTCCATACATTTACCTGATAGACTTGGTGGTTCCTTATTTATGCTTCTCATAAGTCCCATCGTTCTGCCACAGCTCCTGCAGTACTTAATTTCATTCAGTTTTCTAGTTCTATCTTCTGCTTCTGCCTAAAATCTTTGCAAGAAGAGAATGTCTTGTATTCTAAGCATCTAACACTTAATTAATTGTAACTTTATAAATTTGTTGATTTTAACCACTATCACTTTATTTTGTATAAAGAAGTAATTCATTCGAGAATGGAAATTAAGTAGAAACTGTACTATGAGATTATTTCCTTACATCATCTTAAGTTACAAAAATAAGATTTAAAAATTTTACCCCAAAGGAGGCACAGTATAGTAGCATAAAACATTTTTTTCTTGGCTGTCCATAAAATTCTTGTCTTGAGCTTTTTATATGTTGGAGTTTATATGACAGTGTTTTGTATCTTTCAGAAATCGGAGCCTCATACTCTTAGTAACGAAGCGTTAATGAGGAGGGCTGTGTCTTTGGTAACAGACAGCACCTCTACTTTTCTCTCTCAAACCACATATGCATTGATTGAAGCAATCACTGAGTATACAAAGGTATGTCTTTTATGATGGCTTATTTTCTTCAGTGGTAGACTTGGAACCCTGGGTTCCTGTATGCTAAACCAAACTATGACTCACAACTAAATCTGGTCTAGTAGCTGAGTTTGTATTTAACCGGGACTTAACCAGATTTTTTGTGTATTGTCTCTGAGTGCTTTTCAAAATACAGCAGAAGTTTAGAAGCCTGAAATATTTACTGACTCTGGGAAAGAGGTGACATGGGGCTGTAATGTACTCATTTGATGAAGGGCTTGCTTTGGGTGCACAGAGCCCTTAGTTTGGTCCTAGCACTGTGAAGGCAGAGGGTAAACTGCTCAAGGTCAATCCTTCTCCATTCTACATAGGAAATTCTGAGACCCATCTTTAAAAAAGGTTGCTGGGTCCTCATCCAGGTCACTGACTTTCATGTTTTCTGCAAATTCCTCCCCCACTTCATTTCACAGGAAAATCTTCACTAGTCCCATATCTACAAAGCCGGGGCCAGGTGCATCTGGTTCAGTACAGTGTATGAGACCCAAAAGTAGGCAGGTAGTGCACCTGTCCCAGTCCTAGGACCTAGGAGCAGACTTCAGGCCTCTGAGACAGTGTCTCGAGACTGTCACAAAAGGGTTCATTTATGCCTTTGTTTTGCACAGTTTCCCTCCACGTGGAGTTCTCTGAACTGAAAAGATCTTTACCTGAACGAAGCTTTGCTCATCCAGCCATTTCAGTGAGGCTCAAGGACTGGCGGAACCAGCTTGCTTAATGTGACTTGGTATTTCTGTTTGAGACACTCTTGATGCTAACTTAGGCCTCAGATTTACTCTGCAGCCCAAGAGGACCCTGAGCTTGAGTTCCTCCTGCCTCGGTCAACTAAGTGTCAGGACTACAGATGTGCCCGTGACCCCAAGACTTCTTTCTTGACGTGTAAATGTCACTTGTCCAGTATGCGTCACTTGACTGTTTGTTCTGCATTACAGGCTGTTTATACTTTAGTTTCTCTGTATCGACAATATACGAGTTTGCTTGGGAAGATGAATTCACAGGAGGAGGATGAAGTGTGGCAGGTGATCATAGGAGCCAGAGTTGAGGTGAGTAGAAGCTGCTACTAGCAGTTCTCTGTTAGTGCTAAGTGGTGCCAAGTCACTAGATTGTCAGCCTAAATCTGCCCCTTTTTTGGCGTGTGTTTCCTGTGTATGAGAGGGCACTGTACCTGGGGAGGCACAAGGGTGACTTCAGGAATCATCCTGGATTGCTTCTACCTCCTGTTGCTTTGCTGTGGAGTTTCCCAGGCTCTGTCTTCCAGGGCTAGAAGTCCAGCCACCACTACTTCCACCTGGTGTTTTTACCTGGGATCCAGGATCTGAACTCAGGACCTTTCTGCTCATGAAGTGGAGGTTTCACTCCTGAACCATCTCTCCAACCCTAAATCTGCTATTTTTTCAGTACATTTACTGTGCTAAACCTCTTCCCAGATGACTTCAAAACAACAAGAATATTTGAAGCTGGAGACTACTTGGATGACTGCGGTTGGCCTCTCCGAGATGGCTGCAGAAGCTGCATACCAAACTGGTAGGCTAAAGAGGTTAAGATAATGAGTAGAGATGAGCGAGAGATGAGTGCAGGCATACATGACGAAGTTAGTACAGCTTCCAGGAGTTTGTTATCATGTGGGCTCTGGGGATTGAACTCAGGTCACAAGAGGCTTCTCTCCCCTCCCCCCCCCACACACAGCCATCTGACTAGCCCTGTTTTTTTGTTTTGAACACAAGGGGATTACCGTTTTGACTTCTCATCTAACTCTAAGTGAGGGCTTTAGAGGAGGTTATCTGATTGATAGTTCTGTGGTGGCTTGAAATGCTGAGAGGATTTCCTCATTTCCAGGACAGTGTTAGGTTTTTGTTCCCAGGTTATGGGATTGTACACATTTTATTTGCATACCAAGAAAAATGAAGAACAAAGCAAACCGTTCCCAAGAGAAGTTGTGAGGATTTCATGGTTTTGCGTCCTTAATGGCTCTTGAAATATCAGTCTGTGTGCACCCTCATTTTCATGATAAAACCCATACACATCAGTTGTCTCTCTCAGAACCCTTAGGGTAAAAGGACTTCACAGGCATTTTAAGATCCCCACAGTTCTTTAAAGCAGCAGTTTGTGTCTTTCCCACTTTGGAAAAGAAACTGGCTGAAGACATGGCTCAGGGATTAAAAAAACCTGAGTTCAGATCCTAGATCTTATGTGAAATGGTGGTGACCTGAACTTCTGGTCTTGGAATGAACTGCAGGCCCAGGATAACCCCAGAGCAAAGCAGGAAGAAGGCAGAGTCATCCAGTATGATTCCTTATGTCGCCCGGCCTGCACAGGCACACACTGAGTGAGGTGCACCCTTGGCCGTACACACACAAGGGAATAGTTTACCTATGATCCCATGGTATAGCTGGAAAGGAGCAAAACTGAAACTCAGCAGTGTTTGCTTTTTCTGTTCGAACACTAAGGTACAAAGAGCAGTTTTTGTTTTGTTTTTAAGTAAGGTATGTTTTGAATGTTGTCATTCATTCACTGGTCCAAAGCTGAATATTTTTTAGATGGAGTCCTAGAGTGGATAGCTTCAGCACCATCAGGCACTAAGAAACTTAGTACTTTGACTTTGTGCTTGTGTTCTCTCATTTTAGGATAACTAAGGTTTATAGCATTGAATCCTAAGTGTTTTAAGTGAGGTATTTTTATTGATGTGAACATGATGGGAAATAGATAATGAAAAAGTAAAACAGAAGTAAAAATGCAGCATTACGTAGTGGGGAACACACCATATGGACCAGCAAAGTTCCCCAAAGGTGTGCTTAAAACTTCAACCATTCACCCGTCAATCTTAGCTATAGAAGGAGGATGTATAAGCATTCAGAAATAAATAGATAAATGGAAGGGAGTTGGTTTAAATTAAAATGTGGCATAAGATTCAGAGAAAAATCCTATGAGGATTATCTGGTGTACTTCCTTTGTAGGTAGTCTTAGCCAGCAGTAACTACCTACAGAATGATTGATAACATTTATGTACTAAAATGTGAAAGATATTTGCAGACATACCCATATCTACTTTCAGGCAATACTTCCCATCAATCAGTTTTGAAAGAAGAAACTAAGCTAATAAGAACAAGCTTAACTTTATGAAACTTCTCAAAAGTTTGACTGTAAACACTAGTTTTTAAATGGGAAAAAATTGCTAACCTTTCTTAATACAAAATAAAAAAGTATTGGAAGAAGGGATAAAGAAAACATGGGATAGATTCATTTGAGTCAGGAAGAGAAACAAAGCCTATTTGAAGATGCAGGGTCTGGGGAGATAGCTTAGTAACAGCCATGGGGACCTGAGTTCAGGCCAGCACCCATGTAAAGCTGCAGGTGATGCATTTGTGACCCCAGCACTGGGGAAGGGGATCCCTGCAGCTTGCCCACCATCAGACCCAGCCTCATCAGTGCCCTCAAGTTCAAGGGCAACAGCTCCTCAGGAAACTCATAGTGAGGCGACCTCTGGCCTCTCCATTCACAAAGAAATGCAGATTATTGTGTAAGAACAAGTTTAACAATGCTCTTAAGAATTAACTGACATAAGTCACATAAGTTTTTACAGAGGTACATCTAAAACAAAATCACACAAGGACGGTTTTGAAAACTGAATATTAACAAAAGCTGTCTGTAAAAACAGAGCAATGTCAGAAAAAGAACAATACAGGAGAAATGCGTAGAACTACAAGGTTTTTTGATTTTTTGCTGGTGTATCAGAAGACACTGTGTGCACCTGCGGAGGCCCAAAGGTGACTTTTGGAAATCATCCTGGATTGCTCTACCTCCTTTGCTCTGGGGTTTTCCCAGCCTGCAGTTCATTCCAGGACTGGAGGGTTCAGGCCACAGCCATTTCTGACCAGCGTTTTTTTGTTTGTTTGTTTTTCTAGTTTTACAAGCACATTAAATAGAATACTTACCCTGCTTCCCTCCCTCTGGCTTGTCTACTCTTTTTTTTTTTTTTTTTTTTAATGTTTCAGTCAAGTCCCACAATTCAGTGAGATTTCTTTTTTTTTTTTTTAATTTTTTATTATTATTATTTATTCAACTGTGCGCGTGTGTGTGTGTGTGTGTGTGTGTGTGTGTGTATGTGTGTGTGTAGAACCACGGACGAATTCGCGAACCACCATGGACACCTCCACCTCCTTCTGCCCCGGGATTCACAGGCTCCGCCCTACCAGGACCAGAAGCGCAGGCTGCCCCCGCTTCCGCCTGGCATCTATACGTGGGATCTGGGATCCGAACTCAGGACCTTCCGCCTGCAAGGCAGAGGCTTAACCCCTGAGCCACCTCTCCAGCCCCTGGCTTGTCTACTCTTGTAGGGGTTCAGGCCTCGTGGCATACCGAGCAGCCTCAGGCCACCCCACTGATAGGGGCATTTCCCTTTCTGCCCAGCTTTTTTATGTGGGATTTGGGATCTGAACTTTTGTCCTTTCGCTTTAGAGGCAGAGGCTTAACCCCACTTATGTGTCATCTACCCTCCACAAATTATAAGTTTTTTTTTGTGTGTGTGTGTGTGTGTGTGTGTGCGCACGCACGTGCGTACATGCGCGCTATCAGAAAGCACTGTATGTCTTGCTGGAGAAATTATAAGTTTTGTATCCCAGAGACTCACAAGTCAAAAAGACCAAACAAAGTATTCCACATTTTAAACTGTTAAGATTCCCCCCACATACTTGTAAAGTGGAAAATGTTGATCTTGCCCCCCCTAGGAAAACGTGTGTATTTAAGACTTAAAATGTACAAAAGGTGTGCACCTGTGTGCCTGCGCCCCTTCTGTCTCAAGTACTGAAACATGCATTATATTCACTGACCTTCAGCCCACCATCCTACTATCAAAATCCAAAATTCCTGGTCTGTGACCTTTAAAATGTGCTAGGCCCATACGCCTGACAACCTAAGTTTGAGCCTCACAGCTCTCTAAGGTGGAAGGAGAGAATCACTCCATAAAGTTATTCTCTGACTTTCATATTCACGGCATGCATGTGCACACACATCCCATATCACATGCTCATTTAAAAATGCTTTCTGGGGTAGGAATGTAGATCAGTGGTGGTACCTTGGCATACATGATACCAAAAATCTCAGTAAGCTATAAAGAAAAAAGAAAAGCAGATCCAAAAGCAGACATAGGAAACATTTTGAGAAGAAACAAGAAAATGAAAGGCAAAGACTAAAGTAGGCAAAATGGTGAATGCAACTTCCAGGAGAACAAAAGTAGCATCTTCTGAGGTCTGTTACAGAGGTAGAATTTAACATCTATGAGATTTAACCTCTCGTGTCTGTAAAAGTGATACTGGACTAATAATTTACTACTAATAAGTGTACATCACTATAGATGATGACATTTACCTAGTGAGAAATTAGAACTCTGTTCAAAAGATCTTGGGAAACTCCGAATTCTTCACTTAAGGGTCATACTCCTTGCTGTGTACTTCCCTGATTTGAAAACCCTCAGCTGGCTAGAGGGTCTCGGCCCAGTATGTCCAGGTGTGGTTGTTGAACAGAAAACGAAGTGATTCAAAAGTAGCTATTGAACATTAGTCCTATATAAATGTAGGTCCTGCGGCGAAAAACTACATTGTTTTCCCCAAAACATAACATTTGCTTAGAGCTGAAGAACTTTTCAACATAGCAAGTTATACAGATGATAAAAGAGAAAAATGTTAGACTCTAAGATATAAATAGCATTCTGGGGTTATGAGATCGATATGTAAATCCATCGTGGTCTGAAGCACTAAATAATCCAGAGACTAATAGTAATAAAACTTAAAGTGGTTTTCCAAGAACACATCAAACCCAGATTGCTTTTTGGGAGAGTTTATCAAATCTTCAAAACTCCTGGCTAAGGAGATCGATGGTATGCACATGCTTTACAGGCGGGAGACTGGGTACAGATCACCAGTGCCAACGGTAAAAACAGAAAAGCAAGTCTGGGGTAATGAACCCTGCAACCCCAACACTGGGGAAGTGGGGTTTATCCTGTATCCAGCCAACCTAACCTAATGATATAGGCTTCTAAGTTCAGTGAGAACCTAGAACCTTGTCTCAAAAATAAATAAATCACAGAATATACTGTGCTGATTTGAACCCAGGGCAGCACCAGAACCAGTGGTTGCCTCTGACTTCTGAGTGCAGGTCCCGATCAAGTCATCATTTACCCCTCAGCACAAGCTGGATCCAGAGAAAAAGATTCACAGCTTGAAATTGTTTTTAGTTGGTGCTTGCAGCCACTCACACACTAAGTACTGCATCAGCTGGGTGTGGTAGCACACTGAGTGCTAGGGCAACCGGGGGCTTTCTGAAGGGAGAGTAGGCTGGCCTCGGGTTTGCATGTCCATGTGTCTTTTTGCCTTACTTGGTGCTTAGTGCTGTTGCCTGTCTTGACAGGAGCGGACCAGGCCTCGATCACCTCCAGGAATCACATCCAGCTGGTGAAATCCCAAGTGCAGGAGGTGCGCCAGCTCTGCCAGAAAGCAGAGACCAAGCTGGCTGAAGCGCAGACGCAGGAGCTGCACCAGAAAACACAGGAGGTGGGGGACGACAGGGCCGCCCAGGAGCAAGAGGCCTACCTGCGTGAGGACTGAGGCCCAGCCTGCCTGTCCCCCGCTCAGGACAGCAGCGAGGATGGTGTCCACGACACAGAGCTGCCCGGCCCTGCTCTGGCCATTCAGGCCAGAAACCTCTGTGAGCTGGGAGTGCCACCCCGTCCTCTCTGGTCTGGGCTTTTACTGACCTGCCCTGGAGCCCTCCGGCACCTGTGACGTTGTGGCCCTCAACTCCACTGTCACTGTTTTTACCTTATACCAAAGCATTTCACAACCCAGACCAGGGGGGCCTTTCTTTCACACTTTTAAGTTCAGTAACTGGTTGATCCTCGGTTCTTACCCAGATTTTCAAGTATGACTTAGTATTTGCTCCCTCGCAGCACGGGGCATCTGTTCAGTTTGTAAGGTTTTCCCATGTGTGCAGCACCTTCTCTGATTCGGGCCCCACAATCCTTCGGGCACAGCTGAGCAAGGGGATGCAGTGTTCACGTGCCTCCCAGCAGGATGTATTTCTTCACTGTATCCAAAGGGAGCTCTGGATTTTGTTTGCATTAAAAAACAAATGGTTTTCTGAGGGCTCTCATGCTGCATCATCTTTCATTCTCTCAGTGGTCAGTCTCAAGGGGTTCTGGGGTGCTGCACATTTGCCAGATTTCAACATTTTAGATTAGAACAGGCCAAAAGTGAAGTCTTGGTTTCCTGTGGGCAGAAGCGGCAGTTTTCAAGATTCTCCCTTTTCCCCTGGTGAGAACCAAGAGCACTGGTCCACCTAGAGCTGGGGTCTGGGGGCACCCGCACAGCTGAGCCCCTCCTCTGTCACCAGCGCCCACATAGTCCACATCTCCAGGGGGCTGAGGCTGTGCACCAGCAGGAGCCCCCTGTACAGACACGGGTCCTGGGGGTCCAGGGGTTGTCGGATTCCAAATGTTCTGAAGCCGGCGTGGTGAATGGGGCTGACTCCCAGCTTCCTCAGGCACATCCCCACAAAGACGTCGTCGATGGGGAAGAGTTCAGCCTCCTCCATGACCGAGTGCAGCCGCCGGACCGTGGCCTGAGACATGACGTACCCCCCGCCCCCCGCGTAGGGGGGGTAGTGGCGCGCGCGGTACATGGAGAAGGGGACTGAAGTACTTGACCTTGGCATTCCTGTTGGGCAGCGCCTGGCGAATGACGTCGCCCACCAGGAGGTCCTGGGCCGGGTCCCGGCCGTCCAGGAACTCAAGCACGTTGGGGACGTGCACGAAGACATCGTCGTCGCCCTTGAGCACGAAGCGCGCGTGGGGACAGGCGGCCGCCAGCCAGCGCTGCAGGTGCACCTCCTTGAGGCTCAGGTTGAAGAAGTCCTCGGCGAAGTCCCACTGCAGCACGTCCTGGAACTGCCGGCTCTCGTAGGCCAGCAACTGGGTGGGGGGCCGAGGCCCCGCCACCCCCAACAGGAACACCAGCCTCAGCCGCCGGCCCCCCGCCCAGCTCCCGGCGCGGCCCCACGTGCCGCGGATGGCAGCGCGCCGCTCCACGTGCGCGGGCTGCGACTTGACGGCCAGCAGCAGGAAGGTGTCGGCCTCGCACGCCGCGGGCTCCAGCAGGACCGAGAAGTTCCGGCAGTGGCGATAGGTCAGGAAGCGGCGATGACGGCGGGGCAGGGCCGGGGAGGCCTGGGCTACAGAGAGGTTGGGTGGGCACTCACTGCGTCCGGGCCTCGCAGAGCCCAGCCGCCAGGGCGGCCCACGGAGCCCTCAGCCGGGACGCGGTCCTGGAGAAAGGGCAGACCCCTGAGCAGCAGGGCCGCACAGCCCAGCAGCAGCGCCACGCAGCCCAGCAGCAGCCAGCCCAGCCTGCGCCGCATCGTCCGCCCTGTGGGGAGACAGCACTGAGCGGGTGCGCATCTGCAGCTCCCAGCCGTTGCCCGCTGCCTGCAGGAGAGAGAGGGCCCCACCTCAGCCCCCCCCCATGTGCTGGGTTACAGGCATGAGCCAGCCCCGTGCTTAGCTTTTTATCTGTCCTGGTGTGCCCTCTGGCACGTTCCAGGGCTCTTCCTTACCTGCCAGCCCCCGCTGGTGCCCACCTGTCTGCTCCCATCCTCTTGGAAGCACGGCCAGCAGCCGTGTGGCTCGGGGCTATTCTAAAGCTGAGCCTTAATGAACTTCAGTGAAAATGGTGTCACTTAGGTTGGTGTCGCATTTACTCTAAGCATGAAGCCTGACATTCAAAGCTCTTTAAAACCAATGCACAAAAACCGGGCAGGCCCTGTAGAGTCTGCTGATAGAACCCCGGCCTCCTGAGGGGAGTGCATAGCCCAGTGGGGGGCACCTTGGAATCAGCTAAACTAGGACTTAGGACACAGTCACTCAGGCATGACCAGAAGTAGGAGCGCTCCCTCGGGAACCACAGAATGGAGGAGGCTCTCCTCTCATGGTCTCACTGTGACCCAAGAAGAGGAGGAGGTTACTACTCCACCTTAATCTGCCCACTCTCTGCAAAAGCAAAAACCAGGCTTTACCTTTCCATCCTGTCTTTTGTCCCTCCAGGTCACTGCTCCACAGCAATCCCCAGATACAAGGTCTAGTGCGGCTCAGGCTGTGAGCTTGCTGTGTACCCATGGGTAACTTTAAACCGGATCATCCTGCATCTACCTCCACACGTTGCAAATACAAGCAAGGGATATCATGCCTGGGGTTTATCTGGGACTGAAGATCAAACACCAGGCGTCTTGTGTGCTAAGCGAGCACTGCATCCACTGAATGACGTCCCCGTTCTCCCTGCCTCCTTCCCCAGGAGTCTCCACGCCACACCTGGGCGCTTCCCGTAGGGGAATCTCAACTTCCGTTACCACATCTTCCCCCCTCCTTCAGTGTAAACCAATACCAGCTTCATCCCTGTGGTCCCTAGAGATGTGCCCAGCATCTCTCTGAGCGACAGCAATGCGAGCAAGACAGATAACCACCCTTACAGAGAAGAGGGACCCCTGAGCCCAAACACATTCCCTTGGACATTTGAGCAAGAACTGCAGGAAACAAGAGGACAGAAACGCTTGAGGGTCTAAGGAAGGTGGGACAGAGGAGAAAACTGGTGACTTGGCCACTGTTGCTTAGAGAACAGCTGGGAACAGAGTGGAGAAACCTGGACCCACACAACTGGACGTAGGGCAGTGTTGGACTGACCTAGGACTCAGGTGTGAGAAAATCATCTCAGATGTGAGGATCTGCTATTTGGAGTGGTTTGGTTCATCTCAGACATCAGGCAGCCCTGGTGGTCGGGCGGGCACCCCACATCTGCCTTGTGCCCCTGAAACTACGGGTGAAAACTAGCGCTTCCGAGGCTCAAACCCCGGTCCTGTCCCGCCCATTCCTCTGCCCACTGCTTACACCCGCGCATCCTTTGGGCACACTAGCTGTCACCGCACTGCGGGAACCCCAAGCCCAGCGTAGACTTCTGAGGTTCTCAAACACCGCGCGTCACACACACACACACACACACACACACACACACACACACACACACACGGAGGGACGCTGAGGCCGGACAGGGCTGCTGTCGCCCCTGCAGCCTCAGGCCTCACGCGCTGACCACACGCGTCTAGATCAGGGAAGCGCGAAGGTCCCCGGAATTGGAGGACCGAAGCAGCTGCGGCGCCCACGATCGGAGGACCAGAGCTGCGGGAGTGGGGGCAGCAGGAAGCCCTCGTCCTCGTCCTCTCCCACACACGGGTCAGTGGTTCAACCCACACCCCCCCAGACCTACCTAAGGCGGGGGTCGGCCACCGGCGAGTGCTGGCGCGGCTCAACCCCGAGTGCCCGGACCAGCCGGACTACTGAAGCTCGGGGTGGTGGGCGTGGCTACGGGCGGTGGGCGGGGACGCGACCAGTGGGCGGGGACGCGACAGGTGCGCGGCAACAGGATGCTACACACCTGCCCCAAGGCCCAAGATGCACTGCCCGCCCCACCTCTACCCCCCCCCACCTGCACCTTCCCCGCCGTACCTCTACTTCTCCCCTAAAGGCCATGGGGGAGACCATGGGGGGGGCCGTGGCAGACGGCCTAGCTAGACAGACGCCCAAGCTTTCCCAACAGCCTTTATTCTCGCTGCCCCTAGTCAAGCAAGGTGCGGAGCGCCTCCTCCGCCGAGCGGTACTGGTTCAGCTGGATTTGGATCTCTACTGACAACGGTTCCGGTTGGATCACATTTTCATAGGACGGAAGTGACAGTTTGGACCTTTCTGGGAAAAAAACAAAACAAAACAACAACAAAAAAAAAGGAGCAGATGGACCCCTGTAACGCCAGCACTTGCGAGACAGACCTGGAAGCTTTGGGCACGTACTAGCTATTCTGACCACTGGTGAGCTGAGTCCAAAGGACAGGTTCTGCCTAAGGAATAAAGTCAAGCCGGACCTGTGACCCTCGCAGGTACGTGCACCCGCAACACAGACCTCCCTGTGGCTCTGGATCCAGCGGCCTCCCCTGCCTCCCCTCAGTGGTTGCTGGTGATTCCTACCTTTCTTGGCAGTTTTCTTCATCTTCCTGAAATCCTGAGAGAAAGAACCACAAAACTAGATGCTTCCTGAGCATCTGTGAAACTGTGGAGCTGCTGGGACAGGTGCCAACCTTGAGAGTGTCTCTCAGGACGCCCACCCTGGCTGGGCCTTGGGCTGATTCAGGAGAGCAGGGGGCTTTTGAGGAGTAGGACAGCTCCCACCATGCCAGTGGCCATGGGGGTGCTCAGTAGCTCTGCTGCCCAGCCAAGGCCCCTCCAGAGCTGCTGCCCCTCACCCCCCCCACGCCCACTTTGCTCAGCAAGCTTTCTGAGGCAGAGGTGAAATGGCATGATGGGAGAACCACTGTACCCTGGAACGTATCAGCCTCTCCGCTTCCAGGGTGCGGATCACCCCAAAGTTGTACACGGTGGACACCAAGGGCTCCCCGGCCAGCAGGGGCTCCAGGTACACCCGGCCGCTGCCCAGCACGCGCAGTATGGGTGGATCCTGGTGCAGCTCCTTGGGCAGCTCCTTCTTCTTCTTCAGCCCCTTCGGTTCCTGTTGAACCCGCCAGGAACGTGAGCACTGGAGGGACTGGTACCCTGATCCCTCAGGCAGGGCCACGCCAGAACCATCAGGCTGCTACCTCCACTTTCCCCTTCTTGTCTTTCCCCTTCTTGTCTTTTCCCTTCTTGTCTTTCTCCTCCTCCGCTTTCCCCTTCTTGTCTTTCCCCTTCTGGTCTTTCTCCTTGTCTTTCCCCTTCTTGTCTTTCTCCTTGTCTTTCTCCTTCTTGTCTTTCTCCTTCTTGTCTTTCTCCTTCTTGTCTTTCTCCTTGTCCTCCTCTGCTTTCCCCTTCTTCTCCTTCTCCCCCTTTCCTTTCTTGGCTGGCGAGGGAGTTTCAACAGGAGGTGGCGCCAGGGGCCAGGAGAGTATCTAGGTGACAGAACACAGCCTCGAAGTCAGCAGCGGTGACTAGCCAAGGGGGCAGCTTCCCCCTCGCCTCCAAGAGGCGTCGAAGGAAGAGGCGGGGATGTGCCAGCCTGGTGGGAACCAGACCATTGGGAAGGGACAGATGGGAGGCCAGGTGCCCCCTGCTCTGCCCACCTTCTCTTCCACGATGGTCACTGTGGTCCCTGCCAGCAGGAAGGCCTTGAGGGGCACCAGGTCCTTGAGAGAATGATGCTTCTCGTATTTGCAAGGAATGACATCTGCCCATGGCTTGTGGTCGGTGTTGAAGAGGACCGTCCTTGGGACCAAATGAGCACAAGGTCATCACCCGGGGCTTTGGGGGATACCGCATGCCATGAAGCCTGGGGTTCAAGCCCAGCACCAAACAAACCTCCCCTTGGGGTCCACCCAGTTTCTTGACTTAGAATCAGCAGCCGTAGGAAAACTTTCCTATATTCCATCGACTCCTTTATCCCTAGAAGCAGCAACCAGGGATGTGACTCCCCAGGTTCTCATAAAACCCACACCAGTTAGTTACTCCACTGAGATTTTTAAGAGACAACTTTGATGGTGTGTGTGTGGGGGTGTCTCAGTGGTAGGGTGGGGCTGGCTTTCTTTTCGTGCACAAAGCCCTGGCTACATCCCCAGCACAGACACAAGCCAATCAAACAGTTCTCAAAGCCCGTTTTAAAAGAAGCCGAAGCGCTGTGAGGGGAACCCAGAGCGTTTGCAAGAGGTCAGATCTCCATGAACGAGAACTCCGCCACATCCTAGAATTTTCAAGTACCCAAACTGTTGCTTTTGCTCTGTCCTATGGCATTTTCCTCTAAGCAAAACAGGCCTCATCTTTTGTCTCATCAGCTGTGACTACACTCCTGTAACTCCAATAATCTCATGGGCTCATCAAGTCGGACCTTGGTGTAGTCATTTTATTGTCATTGAATTCCTATTCGGGATGGGTGGACGTTTGTGTGGCCTAGTTTCACACAACACCCTCCCATTACAGAAGAATCAGACACCCATGAAGACTGGAATCTGGAATTTGCAACCAATCAATCAATCTACACAGCGCTCAGTACAAATTCCATTCACAAAGCACTAACTCTGTGACGGAGAGCTGGCTCGGAATCCCCGATTCTTAAGGGGGGGAGGTAACACGTGAGGGAATGGGAAAGATTGGGTTTACTAAAACAAGAGAAACCTAGTAGCTAGGCCTGGTGATAAGGCCTGGAATTCGAACCACTTGGGAAACTGAGACAAGAGGCTCGCAAGTTCAAGACCCACCTAGGACACAGTGAGCTCAAAGCCACCCTGGCCAACTTAGTGAGACCCTGTTCCCTGTGTCAAAACACAAAAAGAAAAGAGGGCTGGAGACATAGCCCAGAGAAAGAATGTTGGGGTTCAATCCCCAGCACTGTGAACAAAACCAAACAACACCTCAATGGCCGGAGCTCAGCGCTCTGCTACATGGAATGTGCGCAGTCGCGCCAGAAGCCAGAGAGCTGAAAGGAAAAGTATTCGGACCCCAAGGTCTGGGATACAAGGTGCCCATGACTGTAGCTACCACATTCCCTCTCAAATGACTCAAGAAAGTCAGTCTTTCAGGGAACTTTGGCCACCTGAGGCTGAGTCAACCAAGTGGGAGCTTTGGCTTCAGAAGAGAAGGTGCAATCAATACTAAACCCCAAACTCACCTCTAGCTCATCATCTGGGGAACAGCTAATGAGAGGGTGTGATCTGGTCAGTTTGGAGCGGCTCAGCCGTGGGGCCCACGAGAGAGGCAGCAAAGATAGCTTGGGCTTGCTGCATCCCTGGGGACCCCCTCCCCCAGAACCTGCTCCAATCACCCCCTGCCCTTACCCTGGGGATGGGCAGAGCCGAGGATCTATGCGTGGCCGCAGCTTCGCCAGTTCTTCTGCAGAGTTGATGGATGGGGGCAGGGGGGCAGAGTGGACGGAAGTGACAGTTGACTCAGAGTCTCCCATATCAGTCGACTCAGACTCCTGGGCTGCGTCCTCGGCCACTTCCTCTGCCACCTCCCTGAAGGCATCCCTGGGGAACTGCTGGCGAGCGTCCTCGTGCACCCCGTCGTGGACACTGCCCTGGGCTTCCTCGTCCATCATCTCTGTGCTGAGCGAAGGGTGGCCGATCTACAGCAGAGACAGACCAGGGTGATAGTGTCCAGGTCGATTTGCTTATTTTCTTTTAGTTATTTTTTTGTGGTGCTAAAGACAGAACCCAGGGGCTTGCGCACAGTAAGCAGGAGCTCTACCCTTGAGCCACACCCCAGTCCTACTTAAAGCGCCAGCAGACCCGGGAAATTCAGGAGGCAGAAACAAAGTGCACGTGGTTGCTTCTGAGTTCTGCACTATGAACAAAGACAAACGTGATTCTCGTAATAGCAATGGCGTCCTTGGATTTGTCTGGGGTGTGGAGTTGGGGAGGGGGAGACATGGGAATTGTCCTGTGGTGCTAGGAGCAACTGGCAGGAAACACAAGGTAAACACCGCTGAGACTTAGCCTGGGGGGAGCGGGTGGGCCAAAGCCTGGGGGAGAGGGGTGCATCTAAGTTAGGGTTTTCCTTGGCTCCAAGGCTCCACAAGAGAGCCCATAGGCCTGCGCCCGGTCCCCCGTTCCCAGGACACACCTCGGTGATCAGTGTGCTGTCAGGAGCCGCTTCAGACTGCGAGGTCCCAGGCACATTCTTGTCGGCATCCTCGTTTTCCACAAAGTCGTAGGTCACATAATAGTTGTAGGTGATAAAGGGGCCTTCGGGGCCTGGCTCTGGGTCATAGATGGAGTTGTCCATAACCCCTTTGAGATTTCCGATGGTCACCACAAACTGTGCCTCACGGGCCAATAGGTCTGCGAGGAGCAACGGTGGGACTGAGGGACTCCGGAACTGGATATCGACTGGCAGCAAGGCAGGGAAGGCATGGGAGACATCTGATCCTCCCCCCTAGCCCAGAGTTCGAGTCCCATCTCTGCCAGGTTCAGTGAGAATGACTGCAGGTAAATCAAAAGTCTCTCTGAAGCCTTATTTTCCTAATGGGCCAAGTCAGGATGCTAAGGAGTCCTTTTCAGAAGTAACTCATCCGTGACGGTTCTTAGGGGTCCGCCCCTCAGCTGGGGCCTGACTGTGCCCTTGGCTACTACTCACTACTCTGACCTTGCAAAAGCTCTGATGCACCTTGCGCCATGAGCCACAAGGGGGTGATCTCAAGCCACCATGGAAATGAGGGAACAGAAGAAACCCCAAGCCCGGGCCCCAAGAAAACCCTCCCCCAAATGGCCCGCAGTGCCTGCCTAGGATCAAGGATCACTACTATGCCACCTGCACCCAAGTAGGACGGGGCCATCGAGGCAGACCGGAGGGTAGGACTGCTGCACCCACCACAGCTATTTCTGAGCCCCCGGAAGAGGTGCTTCTCGTTGGGAGACACGGTGATGTCGTCCAGCACGCAGAGCCGCGTCAGGCTGTCCACGGTGAAGCCCCGGTAGTAAGGCACCAAGGCCAGCGGGTTTCCCTGCAACACGAGCAGCCTCAGGTGCTGCAGGGTGCACAGACCGGCCATCATGCCCTGCAGGTCGGTCAGGTCATTGAAGCCCAGGTCCAGGGAGACCAGGCTGGGCCTAGAAATGGGTCAGGACACCCAGGTGAGGAAGCTTGAGGGGTGGGACCACCCTATTCCCCCTCCCCTTCCTAGAACACTGGCCGGTCCTCATGGCTCCCAAAATGGCCTCTCCGTCCCACCTGCACCCCCTTCCTGTCAAACATCCAGCCTAGTGTCGTGCCTCTAGAAGGTTCTCTGCAAACGTCCACCAGCAAACAGACTGGAAACCACAGCAGGAATGGCTGTGGGGTCGGGAAGGAACAGGGTGGATATGGGGATCTGAGGGGCGGTGGCACATAGGGTAGGTGTCCAGGGGTAATCGAGCTGGGAGTCCTTCTTTAAACCATTCTGGCCATGAAGTTGCTGCCCAACTCGTTCCCTGGGGGATTCGTCTATAGGAGCAAAGGAGGTTCCCACTGCCGACAGGCAAAGACGGGGTACGGGGGAGAGGGGTTAGGACCTCTACCCTCTATCACGAACTATAGCCACAAGACAGAAAAACACCAGGGAACAGTATCAGCACCCGCCACATACCCCGACTCTTCCCCACAGCCCCTTGGCTGGCTCTGCTCTGAGGGTCACTAGCCCGTCACTGGGGCGCATGTTAGCGGAACACAGCGTGGGGATCAGTTGAGCCGAGACCCAGTGTCCTGCTTCAAGTGGACAAGGGAAAGCTGATTCTTGAGAAATATCCTCCATTTTAATTTCGTTCTTTTTTTTTTCTTCACTTGCTTTTAGGTTTGCAACTGAGAAACTTACTGAGTGTCACTGTCACATTCAGAGTGAACTTCAGTTTCTCCAAAGTTCTGGAAGGAGATGGGGGCACAAGCCTATATAGCCCCTCAGGGGGCTGAGGCAGCCCAATGTACACAGTAAGACCATGACTCAAAAAGCAAACATGTAAGAACCCAGCTCCAAAAACTGGAATTCATGCTACTGTTGATTTTGAAGAGCAAATAACCTGAAGCGGTACATTGTACCTTTTAGACATTTTTAACTTTAGTTAAACCACGAAGATTCCTGGATTCAAAGTCTCTCTGGTGGGCTTTCTTCCTGACTCCCTCTGTGTATCCACAGTGGACCTGAGAAAATTCTGGTTCTTGTCCAAATAGAGAACAAACTAACTCATCTCCCGGGGACGCTTCTGACGATGCTCCTCCGGGACGAGAGTCCAGATCCTCTTTGTTTCACATTCCTGAGATAGCTCTGGGAGCTTCCGGGACTTATTTTAGTGAGTTCTTTCCAAGAGACAAGCAAAGAATACAAGAAATGAAAGAAAATTTCCAAAAAGGTTGAAACAAAAATATGTCAAAATTTAGTTCTGGTAAATGTGAATGACTTTTGCATAATTAAGTTTAATTTGGATTAAAAAATAGCATAAGTATGAGGTTGTTGGGAAAAATTCAGAGGGGGCTCAGATTGAGGGATGTGGAACATTATCAAGAGGTAACATCCCCTAAATCTCCTCTCTCTCCTGGCCTGACCTTCTAATGGTGACCTCTAAGCACACCTGTGGACTTACACGTGGGGCTATTACTAGTGACCAGGGAAGGACAGGAGAGCTAGGGACTGCCCCTCACCCTTTCCGATCTTCAGATGGTCCCTGGCACAGCCCTCCCTGTTGACCAGTTAACACTAGTTTATCATTCAGGCTGTTTACAGGTGGCACAAGCAACTTTCTCCATGTTCCTGATGGAGTCTGTGAGGCTGGCAGATGGGCCTGCGTTATGAGGGGACAGTGGATCCTCTCACATCAATCAGTGCCGCTCACTGACTTCAGAGAACACTTTCACCTAATAAGTTAGAGTCATTGTGTTAGCATTGGAATTAGGCACGAGCTCCACGGGGCTGGGTGCTGTTAGATGGAGTATTCTTCCTCTCTCTGCCCTTGGCTGAATCACTCTTCATCCGGAAGATGGCGCTGGGCTCGCCTTCTGCAGGTTTGTGGGTGATGTAGCTGCCTTCTTTCTTGCACGGGTTAAAGAAGATCAAGGTCACGACGGAGAGCGGGGTGAGGAAGACCACGGTGATAATAACTGCAGTGAGTGCTGGGCTGGCCTCTTTATCTTCTGTAGAGTCTCAGTGGCCCGCAGAATTGGTCTGTGGTCATCAGTTCTGTAGGAGCAGGTGTGGCTGGTAAGCTGGGCATTGCTGTCAAGGGTTGAATACCTTGACAGAAGGGCAGATCTCTCCAGTCCGACAGGCCGCCGGGCCTGGTACAATGCCGCTCCGTGTCCTTTGGAACTCACCAGGGTGGAAATAGCCGGGTCTTGCTCTGGCCAGTGCTGCCCCTTTTAATTTCTATACAGCACAAGATTGGGGTTCCGGGTATGCGTTTGATGAAATCCACGCCTGTGCTAGTTCTAGGTTTGGACGAGGTGTCCAAGTCACAAGCCAGATACTTGGGACTGTGTTGATAGGTAAAGTACCCACAGTGGCTGTCTCTGTATCTGTAATCCCGCATCCGCTGGGTGAAGCTGGCAGTGAGTCTGCATTAGCCTGAGCTACACCAGACTGTCTCAAAAAAGAAGAAAAAGAAAAAGGAACAAAAGAAAGGAAGGGGAAAGGGAAAAGGAGAAGGGGAAAGAGAAAACTGACTACGTTGAACCAAGAGGTTCTTGGGAGAGTTAGAACTTGGGAGAGTTAGTTCTTGGGAAGGGAGGGAAGGGGAGGGGAGGGAAGGGGAGGGGAGGGGAGGGAAGGGAAGGGAGGAAAAGGCCCATCGAAATGCATCCCCAAGGCGGAAGAGTTGGCTCGGGTGTTAAGCCTCTGCCTTGGAAGCAGAAGGTCCTGAATTCAGATCCTAGATCCTACATAAAAACTTATATTTTGGGTCCTAGAAGGTGGAGCTTGAGAAATACCAGGGCTAAGAACAATCTAGGGTGATTCTCAAAGTCACTCCTGGGCCTCCAAAGTCACACAGTGTCCTCTGATACACACTCACACACACAAGCCAAAAAAAAAAAAATGCATCCCTATACTGAAACCCTAGGGATCCCCACAAAAGTGTTGGTCCTTCTGTCCTATCAGCTTTTTCTTTTCTCTTTTCTTTTTTCTTTTTTCTCTTCTCTTCTCTTCTCTTCTCTTCTCTTCTCTTCTCTTCTCTTCTCTTCTCTTCTCTTCTCTTCTCTTTTCTTATTTGTGGCCTCTGATCCCCCAAATTTCTCAGATCCAGGATTTTAAAACTTCCACTCTTTACCCACCACGAGACAAAGTCAGATGCTGGCACCAGTGTGTGTGCTGGGGGAGGGGCGGGGCATTCTGCACAACTTCGGATGGTTGTTTAGCACAACCAATCGTCCCCAGGAGTAGCCTTAAGGGCAGCAGTTATCAACCTGGGGGATTCTGCCCCTTCAGGAGCCCTGAGGTTCTGTCTGGACCCAGTGCTAACTGGGCGGGTAGGAAGCTACTGGCATCTCACTGGGTGAAAGTCAAGGATAGTGCTATGCATCTTAAGGTATACAGGACAGTTCTAGACAAAAAGAACCATCAGTTGACAGGTCCCAGAGCAGAACTGAGAACCTTCATTATAAGGTGTGGACCCCACGTGCTCCCATCAGCCCCAGGACCTTGGTCTTCTCCATCCATGCCTTAATGGATGTGTTGCTGACTGAAGGATAAACTTCTAGCCTGAGCTACATGGAAACTATGGGTCCAGGGAGCCTGAATCCAGCAGGGTGAGGACCCCACCGCGACTTATTCCCGCCCCCTCCTTCCCACCTGGATCCCCAGTTACCAGTTGCTGGAGGTGATATACAGACTCTCCAAGGGCCCAAGCAGCTTGTTGTGGCCGAGCCCCAAGTGCTGCAGGTTTGGAAGTGGAGGTGAACACAGACACTTCATGCTGGAGATCAAGTTGCCATAGATCTCTAGCACCTGCGGAAGCACAGTGTGGGATGCCGGCTGCCGTGTGGGACGGCTTCTCTCTGGGATTCCCCAGGCTCCACCCCTCAGGGTAGGAAGGGCAGACCACCACCGTTTGGGCCTGGCATGTTTTACATGGGACTTGGGATCTGAATGGAAGACCTTGTGCTTGCAAGGCAGAGTCTTGCATTTAGGACAGGAAACGTGCATATGGTTAGGCACAGGTGTCAACTTCACAATTGAGGGTTTGAGCTCTGGGCACATTTGTAGAGAATTAGTGGTTGAGTTAGGCCCAGAGCAAACCTGCAGGAGATTATCTAGGTGATGGGGAAGGCCCAGCCTATGGTGGGTAGAATTAGGCCCTGGAATAAATTACAGAGAGCTGGTTGAGAGAGTCGGCATCCTTCTGTACACTTGGCCAGACATGCTGGTCTGGCAAGTTAAGGATCATCCCTCTCTCAACCATTATGTGGTGATGATGCGGCCAGTTCCCTCGGCCCTGGTGTTGGTGCGTGCTCTCCGGTCAAGCTGGACTAAGAACTGTATCCAGTAATTGTAAGAGAGAATAAATCCCTTGTTCCCTTAAGCCATTTGATGTCATTTATCAGCAGCCATGCAGGTGAACTGCAGTAATATATGTATATGTGCATACTTATATATGACTTTTTGAGGACATGGCTTATGTTTTAAAAACCTGCAGATGGGTCCTAACACACAGACATGGACGCTGTAGCTAAACTTATGCAGGACAGGTTAGGGACAGGACCTCTGGGGACAGGTGTTGAGAGACCACACATGGAACCAAGGACTCGTGTACCTTCAGTGTTGGGGGTAGATTGGTGGCATCAATTTCCTCGATTCTGTTGGCACTCAGGACCAACTCTTCGAGTTTCAGAAATTTCAGGAGGCCCCTATCCACCAGGCTCACCTGGAAGGCAAGAAAAGGAAGCAGAGCTAGGGCAACCCCAGTGCGCTGTAGCAGAAGCCACATCCATGGCAGAGCAGAGACAGCCCATCCGCTCCCGGTTTATCTCCCCAGCCTGCCCACTCCCTGCCGTAAGCCTTTACCATCCCACATGTTTCTCCTGGGTTCTCGCAACTCTGCCCCTGTCCTATGTCCCTCCCACATTGGACCAAGAGGTTCTTGGCGAGTTGGAATCCCAGCTTTTGTGAACTCTGGAGCCACACGGAACTACTGTAGTAACTCTGAGTAAGTACTCTGAGTAACTCTATGTTGTAACGAGTTTCCCGTTAGTTGTCGTGTGTGCCTGGCTCCAGCAAACAGAACTATCCTTCTTCCCACGGTGTTTGCTAATTCCAGCAATATTTGTGGTAAGGGAGGCGAAGGGGCACACAAAGGTGAGTTCTTCCCCACAGACCGGCTTTGTCTTGGATTCGTTGCCTGCTGTAGCCAATCACCTTACATGAAGTAGAACTCAGAACTTGGGTTTGCACTGATCCGTCTGTAGACTCACAGTCATATAAAATGGGACGCCGGTAATTGGAAGGAGGAAGGAAGGAGTAGGTGAAGTGCCCAGAGATGGGAGAGACGGGTTGGCATCGCTACTTCCACAAGTAACTGCGGATTATAAACTCTCATTGAGGTGAACTTGAATGAGTCAGTTTCAGGCTGATGGTGCCATCTTGTTAATTTTCTATCTTCCGCAAAAGGTCATATAACGATTGCCTGCCCGGTCTTCCAGAATCACTTAGGGTCACCCAGAGGAGGGGTGCACTCTACCCACAAATCCTGTTTCCTCAAAGACATCAGGAGCCCTTTCTAGCTGGGCCTCTCTTCCCTCGAGAGACTAACTCTGCCAGTTTGCCCAGCAGGGAGGGGTTTGCCAGGACACGGAACTTTCTGCACCAACACTGGGAAAGTCCCGGGCAAACTGGTACAAACTGGTCACCTATTCGTCTCCCAGTGCTGTGTCAGCCATTTCCCAGTGTTCTCTGGAGAAGGAAGCAGAGCCTCAGAGAGGCCGAGGCCAAGTTTTTATGCGACTTTTGGGTCCTGTTCGTGATCTATGCAAAGAAGGCTTTTTAATAACAGATGTGTGCAATGTTGGCCAACCCTCCCTGGTACTAGCTCCCTTCACACTTCAAAGGAAATAAAAACCAGCATGGATGGACCCTTTGAAAGATCTTGGCTGGGACTCCGTGGAAAATGAGCACCAGAGACAGATGCTTGAGGAAGATGCTTGGGTAGAAGGCAGGGTACCCCAGTGGCGGCCCCCACAAGCCAATCTTCCTGACCACCAAGGGCTAACAGCCAGCACTTACCCCTTTGTCTACCACCCGCAGGGACCGGAAGTAGGAGTAGAAGAAGCTGTCTTTGATCATCAGTGGGCTCTGGATGGCCAACTCTCGCAGGAACCGGTCCTCGGTACTGGAGTCCTTCAGCAGGGCCCATGGAGAGTGGTGGCTGCGTACCAGGCCCAGCAGGGCCTCGACGGTCTCTTCCCCAGCACCTGCTGTCTCCTCCTCCCTGGGGACCAGCTTCTTCCAAGTTCGCCAGGTTTGAGGAAGAAAGCGTGACTTATTCTGCAGTGGTGGGGGTGAAGGATTTCTCTGGGTCTCACGCAGCCCTCTTTAGGATTCAAAACTCTCAAAATAAAAGCCAGGTATAAGTGGTCACCTGCCCCAAATCCCAGCACTCGGGAGGCGCAGGCAGGAGAATTGTCACAAGTTTGAGGTCAGCCATAGTTTGTGAGCCTGTTTTGGACCAGCCAAGGCTACACAGCGAACCCCCACCCCCATCTCTCACAATTAAACATATTAGGAGATTGATTGGACAGTTGGGGGATTGAGAAATCTAGACAAGGAATCAAGAATTATGATTGGAGGGCTGGAGAGGTGGCTCAGAGGTTAAGCCTCCGCCTTGCAGGCGGAAGGTCCTGAGTTCGGATCCCAGATCCCACGTATAGACGCCAGGCGGAAGCGGGGGCGGCCTGTGCTTCTGGTCCTGGTAGGGCGGAGCCTGTGAATCCCGGGGCAGAAGGAGGTGGAGGCGTCCATGGTGGTTCGCAAATTCGTCCGTGGTTCTACACACACACACACACACACGCATATGCACACAGTTGAATAAATAATAATAAAAAAATTTAAAAAAAAAAAAGAATTATGATTGGAGATTAGTCCTGGGTATAATTATAGCAAAGGAAAGATATGTGTTTGCTTGAGACCAAGTCCCAGATACACCAGGCCAGCTCTGATTGGCTACGTCAATGAGGATGACCTTTAATTGATGCCCCCCCAGCCTCCACCTTTCAAGCGCTGGGATTGTGGTGTGGACCACCACTCCTGGAAATACTCAGAACAATCGAAAGACCCAGTTCTTGTCTTCAGTTTACTTTGGAGCTGGGATTTCTAAACATGTTAAAATAAAAGATTTTAAATTGGAACTTTTAAGTGTTACATACATGAATATAGTGATTATTTTCACCTCTTATTCCTAATCCTATCCCCCTTCCCTCTCCTCTCACAGCCCTCCATCTCCTCCCTGACAAATTCCCTATTTTCAATTCTGAAAAAAAAAAAAAGATTTTATATCTGACACATCACTGGTACAAAGCTATGCACTACAAAGTTGATCCAGGAAGCTAATAATTATACTTAATCAAGAGGAAGTTTTCTGAAGAAAACTTGATTATAGGACTTCAAGGTAAACAAGAACTTCAGTTTCGAAAGTGGAAAATGGGTTTGTTCCCAGAATCTATTCTCTCTTACCCTTTCTCTAGACAACTTGTTGAAATACATCTCTTCAGCTTTTATGAATTTGTTTGGTTTTGCTTGGGATGGGGGTGGGTGGGACCTAGAGCCTTGTGTAGAGCAAGCGCTTCAGGCAGTCTGCCCCAAAGCTTAGCACAGTGCCAGGACACATAGTAGGTGTTTAATCATGTCTGCTGACTAAACGAAGTATTTCCCTGATCCGTGGCTGCTTTTCTATAAAGGGAAAAGGACCAGTTTCACTGCACTTCTGGCATCTGTGAGACCCTCCCCTCTGATTCAGACCTCCTGAGACCTTCCCCACCGCACAGCCCACCAACTTCTGCAGCCAAATGCCACTGCTCCTGGCACCAAGGGCCAGGCCACACTAAGCAGGATGAGTGCACAGGTTGAAGCAAGAGCCAGCATGCCGGACTTTGCTGCTTCAGGCTGCGAAACTCTGCCCATCACAGCGTTTCCTCTGCGGGTCTCAGCCAGGAAGCAGGGCAGAGATGACCCCATGCCCTGGCTTTCCTGAGATCAGCACAGCTACGGGAAGGAAGGAGGCAGGGATGGGGGAACTGAGTCCTGAGAAGGGGAGACAGCCAGCCCTGCAGCCCGGGGTGCATGTCCCCTGCACGCTGGGACCCTCCTGAGATGCAACTGACCAAACTGTCCTCCCCCTCGAAGAAGCTTGAATTCAGGGTCCTCTAGCCAGCACTTGGCCCAGGTCAGCGTGACATGCTTCAGAAACCTGGGCCATCCAGCCAGCCAGTCCTCAGCGTCCCGGCCCCCATCCCCGAATCAGTCGCCCGCATCTAGCCTGGACACCCCTGACCCCCAGGGCCATCGCAGCCCCAAGGCAGATCCCACCCACGCCCACTTGGGTCTGCCCCCTGCAGCTGCTCAGGGGTCCAGCGGGGCCCCCTCCCGTGCCCGCACCCAGCTGCCGGTGCCACACGGGAACTCGCGCAGACACAGCTGCCGCAGATGCTCCTCGACCGCGGCGCTCACGGTCCCGGGTGGGACCCCGCGCTCGCTGTCGCTCTCGCTGGAGGCGCGGGTCTCCATGCTCGGGCCGCTGCTAGGCAACCGCAGGACGCGGCGCGGGGCGCTGCAGCCGAGGCGGCGAGTAGCCGGCGGCGGGCTGCTCCGGCGCGGGTGGGCGCCACGCGGCTTCAGCCAACGTGCCAGCTTCCCCCGGAAGAAACGTTCTGCATGCTGGGTACCAACGACCCCTACTCTGGCCCTGGCTCTTCTCTTCCGACCCCGTCTGTAAAAATAGGATGGGCAGTAACAGGTAGAGCCCACCGGCGGCGGTTGCCCAAAGCAGGTGATGACCACCACTTTTAGGATAATCAGTTGTTTTTTGTTTTTGTTTTTTGTGTTTTTCTCTCCTCCTAAAGAGTCTGCCTGGAAAGTACTTGCTGGCTATTTTCTCCCCACCCCCACCCCAAGGATTTTAAGACCTCAATCTGGGTTTCCAGGGTAGATCTCCGACCCCAGTTCATCACTGTCAACCTGTGAACTACATTAGCCCCAAACCCGTTTGAGGCCAATGGATGTTATTTTGCCATCTCTCAAAGCACGGCCACACCGGAGGGACTCTCCAGCAGTGGTATGTGAAATTAATGGAATGATAGGAGTCCTTGTAACTGAGAAACACAACGTCCTTGCTGAGCTATCATTTGCATACCATAAAACACATTTGTTTAAAGGCTACGGTTCTGTGATTTTTTTTTAGCATATTCATAGTGCAACTACGTTCACGGTGCAACTCACTGGTTCTAATCTTTGCCGCTGTAATCTATCTAATCAACATTTGTCTTCAAGCTACAAAGAACTCTGTGCCCACGAAAGATTCAAACCCTGGCCCTACCATCTGCTCGGCCAACCACTAACGTACTTTCGGTCTGTACAGATTTGACTGTTCTAGGTACTTCGTGCAAAAGCAGAGTCACAGCGGGGCCTGTTCTGTGTCTGGCTTCTTTCACTTTCCACTTCACTGGTAATGTGTTCAAGATTCCTTGCTTTTGTTTGTTTGGCTTTGGTTCTTGTGAGACTGAGTTTCACCTACCCCTAAGCTGGTCTTGAACTCACCACATTGCTGAGGATAACTGTCCAAGTGCTGGGATCACAGGCGTACCAGGCCCACCAGACTTCATTCACAATATTGCCAGCATATTCTCTCTCTCTCTCTCTGTCTCTCTGGGTCTTGCTTTGTAACTAACCCAATCTGACCTTGTGCTCCACTTCCCATGCGCTGAGAAACATACACAATTTATCTTCTTTGGGATTATCCTTTATTGGAACCTTTACTGTTGTTAGAATTATTCCAAACATGGGAATAAGGCAAAAAAAAAAAAAAAAAAAAGAGCATTTTTCCCCCCGTAAAGAAGGAAACAAATACTCGAACAGTCCCAGCATTTGAAGCAGACACAGGAGGATCACTGAAAAGCTGACACTAGCCTGGGCTTTAGAGGAAGTTTCCAGACAACCAGGATGACATAGTGAGACCTTGTATTGGTCAGAAACAAACAACAAAGGAATAAAATAACTGAGCAACACTCTATTCTCTCTCTCTCTCTCTCTCTCTCTCTCTCTCACACACACACACACACACACACACACACACTCAGAAGAGATGAATCTCAGCTCCTCAATTGTGGATGAATGATGTGTAGTCAGAAGAGACGTCCACAGAGAAGAATTTCAGAGACTTGCTGGAAAGAGCCCAGTGGGCTTCTATTCAGTTCACCACTGCATAGGAGTCAAGAACTCAAAGACGGTTACTGAACCAGGCCTGTATCGTCCTCTTCGTAATACACCAGCCAGTTTTACTAAAGAGAGTTTTCTTCTCAAGACACCAAGCATGAAGACAGGAGACTCCAGGCTCAAAGCTGCCTCTCTAGGAAAAGCGTTAGAAATATGATAGATAATGAAGTAAGGTGTTTCAAGATGTGGGGCAAAGGCAAATGCGAGTGAAGTATGTGTAAGATGTTCTCTCCATGAGACCTGTGTTCAGAAAATGGGTCTTGGTGTGATCTGAAGTTGTTTATAGCTATCCTCTGCCAAAGGATTGTCTATCAAGCCCAAGCAAAGGGTTGGTGGATCTCATAAAAGTCCTTGAAAAATAGCCCAGCCAACTGTATTCATGACCCACACAGGGTGTTTGTTACTTACAGCAGACCTGGTAGAGGCTTATTAATGTAGTTCAGTCATAATGATGTCCAAAATGACAGACTTCTTTTTCACAAGATGTTATTATCCCCAGCTGGTCTGAAACTCATTATGTAGCTGAGAATGCCTTCAACTCTCAATCCTCCTATCTCTACCTCCGAAGTGCTGGAATTACAGTTACACGCCACCATGCTTGGTTCTGAGGGTAGAACCCAGAGCTTCGTGTATGCTAGGCAAGCACTGTACCATCCCTAGCCTGACAATGATTGATTTTTTTCCTCTCCCCTCCCCTCCCTTTTCCTCCCCTCCTCTCTTCTCCTGTCTTCATATGTGTGCTTGCCCATATACAAAAATGTAGACTACTAAAGGTTGAAATGGAATGTCCTTCTTTATCGCTTTGCTTCATTTATTTATTTATTTATTTATTTATTTATTTATTTATTTATTTATTTATCTATTTATTTTAAACAGTCTCTCACTGAAATTAGAGCTTGCCGGTTCTGCCAGGAGCCCTCTGTTCTCTGCCCCTCACAAAGTACAGGAGTTACAGACATGTGCTGCTACGCCCAGATTTTACATGGTGCTGGGGATCTGAACTTAGACCCTCATTCTTGCACGGCAAGTACCTTACCAACTTAACTCTCTCCCTGCACCCTCGAAATGAATGGTTTCTAGTTTATTCATATATTATTAGTGCGCGTGTGCGCGTGTATGAAAGATGTACGATTGCAGATGCATGCAAATGGAGGTCAGACAACAGTTTGGTGGACCCGATTCCTTCCATTCGCCAGATATTGAACTGTGATTCAGTGGCTGGGATGTAGCTCGGAGGCTGAGTGCTTCCTATCATGTTCATGGCCCTGGGTTTGATCCCAGTACCGGATACACTGGGTATGGTAGTGAATGGCTATAATTCCAGAAACTGGAGGCAAGAGGGTCAGAAGTTATCTTCAGCTATACAGCGAGTTTGAGGTTTGGTTCACGAACACTCTGTGATATGAGACCCTCTTTCCAAAATATCACAAAAAATAATATGAAAATAAAATCAAATAATATACAAGATAATTAAAATTGAAACAAAAGGACATATCTCCTGCTGCCTTCAATCTTAGCCACCTTAGTTACTATGGTCTTTCTTCTCTTTCTCATTAACACTTGGACGAGCAACCCACACTCACTATTTTCTCACCCCCAAACCACCACAGTGAAGCTTCCACCGCAGCAAGTTTTCTCCATGTTCCTTAGCAAAGATCTTGTAACCTCGCGTTTGTAAAATTCACAGGCTTATCTTCTTGACCCCACCATGCTAGCTAGTTCCTCTGTCTTGAAAAATCCCTTCTTATCTTGTTCCATGACAGCAACTTGCCTTCTCCAGTGGATGTTAGATCATCTTCCTTTTCCTGTTCACTGATGGGGCGGGTTCCCGTGACTTCCACTTCACAGTGGGCATCTGCCTGCGGCAGATGATTCCCAAATGCACATCTCTAGTTCCTGCCTTGCGCGCCAATCTCGCATGTCCAATGGTCTGCTTGATGTCTTCGCCTGAGCATTCCCTAGCACCTCTACTCACCACGTGCAAGCTAATTCATTACTTTCCTTGAGCCCCAAGTCTGTCTGTATCACCTCCACTCATCTAGTTGCCCAAGTCAGAAATCTAGAAGTCACTTCCAGCCTCTTCCCATCCCTTGATCTCCAGCTAGTGCCCTTTCTTTTAAATTTTACCTCTTATTACATCTCCAGCCACATTACTGCCATATTATCCTGACCCAGACATTCACCTTTGAACCTGGTGAATCCGAAGTACAAGTGGGGTATTCTTGTGGGCAGTAAAGTGTGCAGAGTATAGGTCAAAAGTGGAAGCCTTGGATAGGGGCAGCTGCTTAGCCAGGAACATTGAGAAGGTGCTATTAGAGGGATGGAATGTGGGGGAGCAGACAAGACTTCACCAATATACAAGCAGTGCACACAGAGACAGGTTTAAAAAAGAAGGCGGAGATGGGACAGAGAATGTAGTTCAGTTGGGAGAGTGCTTGCTTTGCATGTATAGGCTCTGGATTTAACCCCCAGCACCACAAAAAAGAGGGTTCAAGTGGTTGCATTGTGGCATGTCACAGAGGGCTCACGTCAAATGAAAACTGAAAAGAACCTCATGAAGCTGACAGCCCGAAGTCTCTGGCGACTGTACCGGTTCTCTTTGCTACAGTTTAAAACTACAAATTTGCTGGGTATGGTGGTGCATATGTATAACCCAGCACTGGGGAAGTGAAGGATAATAAATCTTGAGCTACACAGTGAGATCCTGTTTCAAAAAAACAGAAACAATTACCTGCATAAGATCTGTACAAGATTGGGCACGTAGACATCCTTCCGTGGCGTGAGGCCCCACCCTTCCCTAAGAGTGTACACGCAGCTAATGGTTGATTGGGGGAAAAAAGAAACATTTTCTTTAGTGGTATAGCAACCATGTTTCAGTCTATAGCCCTTCACCCAGGTTCTGTAAGCAACTCTAATGAACTCATAAGGACATCAAAAAACAACAGCAAAAAAACATGAATGTAGAAAAGGAGAATAGCTGAGAAGAGAAAGAGGTGGATGGGGATGAGAGAGGGTAGTGAGGGGAGCAGATATGATCAAAATATATCATGTGCACGTATGAAATTGTCAGCTAATTAAGAAACAGCACAAAACACCCTTGTCCTTGGAGGGCTGAAGCAGAAAGACTGTTGTGAGCTCCAGGTTAAAGATCCAGTCTCAAAACACACAAAGCAAATACACCAGTCAGAAGTCCAGCCTGCTACGGGTAGACTCCGGGTGTTCCTGGACTAGAAAGAAGGCGGAGGCCGGCACTCCCGTTATCAGCAGGGGGGGGGGGGTCCAAGCTCACAGCTATTGTCTGTCTGTTTTCTTTCACACTTCCTGTGAAGTCTTTCAAATCAGCAATGACATCTAAATCCTTCTCATGCTTGGAATCGCTGACTTTCCCTTCTGCCACCTCTTCTTGTGTGTTTGTTTGTCTGTAATATTTTACTTTTTTTTTTTTTTGAGACGGGGGGGGGGGGGGGCAGGGGGGGGCAGGGGGAGGTCCTCACCTAACTCAGGGTTGCCTCCATTTGCTATGTAGCTAAGGATGACCTACCATGTTTGTGTCATGCTGTGCCGAGACTTGAACCCAGAGCTTCATGAATGCCAGGCCAAGCACAAATGAGCCATATCCTCAATCCCTTTTTGTCATCTTTTACTTATTTTTTAAAGACAGGTCCAGACACATCTTGAACTTACTATGTAGCCAAAGATGACCTTAAAGTTTAGATCCTCCCATTTTTTTTAACTCCTGCATGCTGGGACTAAAGGTTATAGTATATACCCGACTTCTCTTTTATTTTGCGTTTGTTTGAAACTTGTTTGTTGGTGCTGAAGAAGGAACCCAGGGGAAGGTAGGCAAGGACTGGGCTATACCTGGGCCTCAGGGCTCATATGATTACATTGAGCCAACTCAGGTATCCTAGGATCATCTGTGTATCTTAAAGCAAACTTGATACCTGTACAAAGTCCCATTGGCCATCTAATGCAGCATAACAACAGGAATTGTCAGCAAATGACAGTCTTGGCTACCACGGACTTTGCCAGAGGACTAGATTAAGTCAGGGTAGAAGCTCTATTGTTTCTCGGAAAGTGAGGCAAAAAGTCAGAAGGTCTGGATGAGCCAGGGGTGATGGGCTTGTAATTCCAGCATTGAGAGGTTGAGGCAGGGGGATCACCATGAGGTAAAGGCCAGTCTGGGCTACAGCAAGTCCCAAGCCAGCTTGGGCAGAGTGAGACCTTATTTCGATAAATAAATGAAAAGAAATGTGGTTAAGGAAGAAGAGAGAAGCTAGAAGGAGAGGTAGCGTTGAGGGTAGCAGGGAGTTCTGGCTGTGCGTCCTGTATCCTGGTGTTCATCTTGGGATGTGGACCGCCCAGACCTGACCTCATCGCTGAACTCCGGACTCCAGTTCCATGGCTCCTTTGCCACTGCACAGATGCCCATTGGCATCTGGAATGACTTCTTCCCCACAGGTCTCTTGACCCCCTCTCCCGACTTGTTTCCTCCTTACACGCCATCCCGTCCGTTCTGAGTCTCCATCTGCATCTGGTTTGCTCTGGTCCAGGGTACCGTGCCTTCTGCCTGGAGACCCGCGGAGCCTTCGCATTGGCTCTCTACTTTCATCTTAGGTTTCCTCGTCTCTCTCCATGCAGCTGCTCTTTTTCTATCTTTCTGAAAGTGCCCTAGATCCTGCATAGCTGAACCTATCTGGCGATGTCTCATCTCTCTTGGAAGAAGACCCCTTTCTTTATCCCAGCCTCAGGACCTCCCATACCTCGGCCTTTGTCCACATTCCACCACCCTCACCTTCTCCCACTTTTCTCCAGCCGCCTCGACCTTCTTCCTGTTCTTTGCAGAACTCCAAGTTCACTTTGGCCTGAGACTTCCGCACTAGCAAACTCTCCTGGGAGTAAACGGTCCCCACATCTTCCCATGCTTGCTTCTCCTTACCCTTGAGGTCTCCATTCTAATTAATTAGTTAATTAATTGATCAATTCATTGAGTTTTTTTGAGATGCTTAAACCGTAACCCAAGCTGACCTGAAACTCAGTATGTAAACCAGGATGACTAGAAACTCTTGTGAGCCTCCTGCTTTGGCTTCTTGAATGCTGAGATTCTGGGTCTCATTTTGACCTTCACCTTCTCAAGGTGACTAATTCTTTTACTTAATTTGCAATTATTATTTTGTGCATGTTGAGATCAGAAGACCACTTTGTGGAGTTAGTTCTCTCCTGGGCACCAGCTCTGGCGATCAAATCCTAGTCATAGGTTTGCACAACTGAGTCAATTCACCAGTTCCCCTGAGCAGACTTCTCATTACTTAAAGTATCTTAACTATCATTCTCTACCAATACTCTAGTATCTATTAGTATTGATTTTGTAATTTTATTATTGCTGTTGTTTTGTTTAGAATGCTTTTTTAGGAGAATTTTTCTTTCTTTTCTTTCTTTCTTTCTTTCTTTCTTTCTTTCTTTCTTTCTTTCTTTCTTTCTTTCTCTCTCTCTCTCTCTCTCTCTCTTTCTTTTTCTTTTCTTTTTTAGTGCTGGAAATTGAACTTAGGACCTTGCACGTGCTAGGCAAATGCTCTATCATTGAGTCATATCCCCAGCCCTATGTACATGCTTGCACAAGTACGTGTGTGTGTGCGTGCGTGCATGTGTGTGTGTGTGTGTGTGTGTGTGTGTGTGTGTGTGTGCGCCTGTGGAGGCCCAAGGGAATCCTGGGAATCATGACGTTGGGAATCATCCTGAACTGCTCTACCTTCTTATTGCTTTGCTCTAGCATATCCCAGACTCGCCTTCCAGGGCCAAAATCGTGGGCTGCTGCCATTTCTGGCCAGCATCTCTGCATGGAATCTGGGGATCCAACTCAGGTCCTTTTGCTTTTGAGGCAAAGACTTTACCTCTGAGCCATCTTCTCAACCCCTGATTCGTTAGCTTTTTTATATTCCCCTCCACAACACTGGGTCCTTAAGGTAGGGAGAGACTTTGTTGAACATGTTTGCTGTTCTTCCCAAGGCCTTAGGAAGGAACACAGTCAGGCTGACCCTCAAAATAGGAACAAATAAACAATTCCAATAAACAACTCTTTTAAATGTGGAAATTGAACACAGGGCCTTGTGAGTGTGAGGGGAGCATTCCTCCATTGACCAATAATCCCCAAATAACTCCTTTTTCTCTAAGGTAGGGTCTCCCTGTGGTGCACTGGTTGGCCTGGAATTCCCTATGGGGTTTGGGTTGACCACAATCTCGCAGAGACACCCTACTCCCCCGCCCCCACCTCTGACTGCCACGTGCTGGGATTATATGTGTGTACCAACACGGCCAACTTCAAATATCAAAAAAAATTTTTCCCCTTTTTGGTCTTTCTGAGATAGTGTCTGACTATGTAGCTCAAGTCAGCTCAGTGATGGAGGGGCAAAGGCTTCGGCCGAGCAAGCCCAGCAACCTGAGTTTGATGCTGGAACCCATGTAGGACGAAGGGAAAGAACAGTCTACAAAGTTACCCTTTGACCTCGCAACATGCCATGTGGCCTGCATACCTGCACACTCATGCACATATCCAACACACACCCCAATAGTAATAATAATAACTCAAAACATTAGCTTATTTTTGAGACAGGGACTCTGTGACTGTTTCTGAACTTCTGTCTGTCACACGAATGCTGAAGGAGCCATTTCATTTTGTTCCAATAAAGAACATTTTTGGGGGGGGGGGTCTTGATCCTATTACCTGGTAAACAGACAACCCAACCAAAAAAATAATTCTTGAGTCTTGGTTTTGGGGTCATGGAAGCATGGATAGCCATCTGTGCAAATCTCACACCAGCCCTGCCTGCAGGCGTGCGCACGTGTGCGCACACACACACACACACACACACACACACACACACACACAGCAAGTCCTCTCAGGAATTCCCAGTGAGGTAGCAGTGACCCCAGCCCTTCTATGTCACTTGTTCCTTGGTGGTTGTGCCTTTCAAAATTTCCTTTAGTCAAATCAATAATCGCTTTCCAAGAAGAAAGAAATGGCCAAGACTCAAGTGTCTTCCTGTGTGGTATATGTATTATGTTTGTGTGTGTGTGTGTGTGTGTGTGTGTGACTCAAGTCTCTGCCTTGAGGGTAACCTCAGCATTTCCTTCCAGCCCAGCTTTCCCCGAGCCGTGGCTGGCAGAATTTTGAAAGTGTTTTCTGGAGAAAAGCTGAGCAATGGTTTTGCCATGGGCGGGACTTGGATCTTCCTCACGCTGGTCCTTTATATATTGCCTGGTGGTCATGGCGAACACATCAAGCTCTAGAGACCATTGGCACAGCGGGCCTTGTGCAATCTCTCAGCATCATCATGGTCTTCCACACAGGTACCTTGGTCTACAGCTCGCCATGTCTGCACCTCCATGTCTGGGATCACACAGTGAGGGAAGAATCTGCTACGCAGTAGTTTCAAACACCAATGGCTTCTGACGGAAGTTGAGGTGGGCAAGGGGGTCTGGTCCGTGTCTCTCATACTGTCCTTCTCCTTCTCTAGGACCCACGAAGGTTGCCCTTGTACTGCTCTCCTGTATAGGAATCTGGCTGTCCGTCTGCATGCCATCCTTTGGTGAACCAACACGAAAAGAAGTAAAGAAGATACTTCGATACTTAAAACAGGAGTCTCAGAAACTTTTGCAAGAGTATGTAAGTGTCTTTGAGATTTCTTTTCCAGATCTTTTTTCTTTTTTCAAATGTCTTTTATTGCTTCCAAAGCAGCTCCCCTTCGATACAAAGCCAACCATGGGGTGCTTACTAGGGTGCGTGTGTACTAAGGAGGAAGGCAGAGGCAGACAGGACCGTAAACTCCACATGTGTGCTGACAGCTGCTTTATCTCCAAACTGCTCTCACAGTCCCACCAAGCAAGCGGTCTTGCAGGAAGTGGCTCTGTAGGGATGTGCCACTTTGCATTTCGGAGCAGTTCAGGACAGTGAGAGGCTGTCCACGTAGTAGGATTGTCCCAGTAAACGAAGGATGTCACAATACTCTCAGGGCTCTCCAATGCCTCTTCCTACAGGAGCATAGCTAGCTGACCAGATGTCTGTGGACTTGCTTGAGTTCAACTTTTTTTTTTTTTTTAAATATGAGTTCAACTCATTAGGAGGTCCTCTATTATCTCAGAATGTTTTAGATAACTTCAACTAAATAAATAAGCATCAAAAGCTAGAAATAATTGAGATGTTGGCATTGACCTTGTTGTTTTTCCTGGCATTAACCTTGGCATCAATAGACTCAAAGGCAAAGTGTTCATGTAGTGGAAGCAGATGGGGCCTCTCGGCAATTTGGTCTCACCCAAAAGCCATCAGTTCTCACAAAGAGGGAGGGTAAGGAAGGGCCTTGAATTCTTCTTTGATTGGGAAGCTCTCCCTAGCATCTCAGAGGCCTGTCTAGACAAGCACAACCAACCCTATTAGCAACATCTAACAGTGGTGTTCACAGTCAGCTGTAGAAAGCTGGCATAAAATGCAGATAAACCCCTGGTCCACCCCCCCCCCCGCTTCCCCCTAGCCTCTGAACATTCGAGAGAAGAGCTTATACAAGACCGTGGAGGTCTCAGCCAGATGGGGCAAAAGAGACAAGAAGGGCAGTAATCGTGAGCATGCTGGGGACCACAGTAGACCTAATGGGTACGCCACGCCTGCTCTGTGACTTTAGTTTCTTCTGGAAGTGGGGAGAGCAAGAGCCCACCAGGCTCTGCTGCATGAATTAATTAGATAAGGTCGTGTGTCAACTAGGCCACAGAGAGGACACTGGATGGGAGCGCTTAAGGTCTGTTCCAGGTGTTACGGCAAACCTTCTCTTTCCTCAGGAGAAGGAGGAGCCCGGGATACCAACCAAGTGGCCCACAGAGTTTTACCCACCCCTGCTGCCGTGCTTCGCCTGGGGCCCCGACGCCTCACACAACATCTCTGTCATCAAGACTTATCTTGACAAGATCAAAATACTGGGTAAAAACGAATCGGACACTAGTAATGTCACCAAGCGGCTTGATGACATCAGCTGTCACAACTTAACAAAAACAAACATTTCCGAGCCCGAAAACTGTGAGGACACCTATCAGTGTAAGCGGTTCATATTGACTGTTTTACAACAGTTTGCAGAGTGCATGTCGAAAGTGAAAATTAAAGCAAAGTCGTGTTGAGTGCTGGGTAAAGACCCCGGGGTCCTCAGCCAGCAGTCCTGGGGGGAGGGGTTTGAGATGTCAATGGAGAAATTAACTTGAAAGAGATCGTGTCACTGTGCTAATCTTGTTATTTATGAAATGCTTTCTTCTGTACACGAAGTTTTAAACTTTCAAGGCCTTATAAGGGCTGGAGGTGAAAGCATTTTTATTTATTGTTATTTATTGTCCTGAGTTATTAATGATCCTCAGAGTCTATTTAATAAATTATACTGAAATTATTCTCATAATCTGGTTTGGAATTTGTGATGAGGGTGAAATCAGTGGATGGGAATCCAGGCTGGGCGATATTGTTGAAAATGTTCCAGAAATAGTTGGTGCCTCTGTCACTGTCATTCTGTGCCATTGATTAGACGTGAGAATAAATAATAATCCAGCAGCAGCAGTAGCTGCTGCTGCTGCTGCCGCCATTTGTGAAACATTTTTCTTCATCTGATGTCATAAGTACAATCATTGCTCTTTTATAGGTATGTGAGGAAACAGACAGGAAATCTCGCAGTCAGTCATTTGTTCAAGGCTACACAGTGGCTTAGATAGAACCCAGAATTAGCTTTCATTTGCACGTTATCACTTTTCCTGATTTGGCTCCCTGGGCAGTGACAGGTCTCGGGTGCTAGATGTCACTCCTGGTGTAGACATTCAGTACACAGCTCCCCACCAGACTCCTGGGGCCCTCAGATCTATTCCGCTATTTCAGCATAGATTTCGTCACAGCAGGTCCTAAAGTTTGCTGTTGGAGCAAAAGTGGTGTCCCAAACTGGTAACAGTCCTTGGGGATCATCTGGACAGAGAGCTCTCAGATCATCTGTGCACCTGTAGTAGCAGCATTTGAATCATGCTGAGGATGCAAAGCTGTGGTCCCTCCCTGTTCCTTTGCAAAGTCTAAGCATGGAGCCTGAAGTCCAGTTTTATTTCTATAGTGCTGGGGATGAAACCCAGTGTCGGGCAGCATTTTGCTTCTGAGGAAGATCTCAGCCCATGTTGTCTGGGCTTTGAGGAGCCTCTGGGAGATTCTGATATATACTCGTACCAAGAACCATTAATTGGAGTCAATCAGTACTTTCATTATATCTTAGGGAAACTGAGGACCAAATAAAAGATGTGACTTGCCTAAGACCACATGGGGGAACATGATTAAAAACTGAACTGTGCAGTTTTAGACTTCTTATTCTAGTTCTTGTATTGCTACTCTGATCTCATACCAACCAGGCTTCTGAACTCCCAAATGCCTAGTGATAATGTTTGGGTAGTTTTTCCCTTATTACAGATTGTTAATCACTCTTTTTTTTAATTGTCTTAGATCAGCACACCTTTGTTATTATATAAAAGTTATCTAAAATGGCTATTTTAGTTTCATTGCATGTTGCGGCCACAGAACACCTGACCCAAGCAACTTAGGGTTTCGTGGGCTCACAGCCCCAGCTTGAGTCCGTCACTGTGGGAAAGCTACAGGAGGTTGAAGTAGCCGTCGACAGCAAGAGCCAGAGCAGTGAATCAATGCGCATTGCTTGCTATGCCCAGTTCTCTGCTGCGCATGCCCTGCCTAGGGAACGGTCTACCCACAACGGGCTGAGTATTCATATCAATTAACACAAAACAATATCTCACAGGCATGCCCAGCGGACAACTGTAATTCAGAGATCCCTTCTAGGTATTAGGCTAATGACTACTAACCTCCACAACCGGGAAACAAAGCAAGAGGGTAATCCTTCCAGAGAAAAATAAATATGCACCAGACCGGCACAAAATAAACAATTGGCTGGAGAAATGGCTAGCCGAGGAGAAAATATTCCTAGTGGATAAAATAGGCACAGGAAGGAGGAGCAGAATAGAAAAATCATCCCTGCAACACCACAGTAACCCCGGCCTCAGACAAGAGCCCCAGAATGTTAAATTAGCATACATTTGCATGACCTCATAGTACTGAACAATCAAGGTGATGGTTTTCACTAAGTGGCAGATTCTTGGGTCTTCCTCCCCCTAGGTAAGGGAGCTTGACTGGTACCCCCTCCACTCCTCCCTGCCAGCCAGGCAGAATGGATTTGGGATTTTTTTTTTCATTTGCATGCATATATGTGAATGAAACTTAGGTCAATAGGTTTATACAACAAATACCTTTGCCATCTTTTTTTTTTTTTTTTTAATATTTAGTGTGTGTGTGTGTGTATGTGTGTGTGTGTGTGTGTGTGTCCCTGTGGAGGACCAAAAGTGACTTGAGGAATCATCCTGGATTGCTTCTTACCTCCTCCTTGCTTCGCTCTGGGATTTCCTAGGCTCCGCCCACCAGAGCTGGACATACAGGCCCCTGCCATTTCTGCCTGCCATTTTTTCATGGGACCTGGGATCCAAACTCAGGACCTCTGCTTGTGAGACAAAGTCTTAAGCCCTGAGCCATCTCTCCAGCCTACCTGTACCATTTTGATGGCCTGATGCATGTTTCTTCCCCAATACAGCTTCTCAATGATATTGTCCATATTTGAAGTAGTTCCACAGTCCCACTGTGTCCTGCACTGACGGGTCAGATACAGAATATTCTTGTCAACACCGAAGGCTCCACTGGACAGCGCTGCTCTTGGGAAAAGGCACTTGACTGACACGTTCAGTATTGCTGACTGGCTCCCAGGGTTTTGACCTAGAGAAAATGAACAAGGTACACATACTTCCTACGAAGCAGAGACGTTAATCCCAAAGGTTCAGGTAGAGTTGCAACCGGACATGGATCATACGCTTTGGATGAGCCGAGTGCCGCCGATTCTCTCGTTAATGAGTTCAGTAAGATCGTGCGTGTGTCCGCTCTGCTTGAGGGCTGCTGACGTCTTGTGACGTGTGTGTGGTAGACAATCGGGCCTGCTTTCTGACAAAGAGACGCCCTACTCTGCTTCTCCAATTGCTGCATCCCAAACTTTGGAGTAGACTGATGGGGGTAGGTAACCCATGAGCTTCCAGAGCTCTGCATCCAAGAAGGCTTTGCTGTGTTCTAATGCTGTGTTCTTTTCTGTAGGATAGTTTGAGACGAGGTTTTGCTATGCGATCCAGGTTTGCCTGGCACTTGCAAATCTTCTGCCTCAGTCTCCTGAGTTCTGGGATCATGGAGTGTGCCATCAAGCCTGGCACTCCGTTCTTACCACTGTCAAAAATTAATGTCTTCTGAGCAAAGTATGCAGATGATCCTGTCGGAATGTTTATATTGGACTTTGCATTTTATACCTGGAGATTCTGAACTGGTAGGTCTGGGATGGTCCCCGGAATAAGGAATCTGTTTTCTCCTTCCACCACGTGGGCTCCAGGCATCAAACTCAAACTGGCCACACCATCACCACATAATAGCTGAGAGAGGGACAATCCTTACTTGCCAGACTAGCATGTCTGGCCAAGTGAACACAAGGATGCCGACTTCCTCAACCGGCTCTTAGTATTTTATTCACCTGTTCAGGGCCTAATCCCACCCACCACGGGCTGGGCCTTCCCCATCAGCTAGACAATCTCCTGCAGGTTTGCTCTGGGCTCAATTCAACCATTAATTCCCTACGAATATGTCCAGAGCTCAAACCCTCAACAGTCAAGTTGACACCTGTGCCCAACTATGACAGAACTCATGCCTGATACTGTAAACCTATCCAAATAACGGTACAAGAGAAGAAAATAGACCCTAGACAGGCACCGATACCTTAGTGTTAGCTATAAAAAAAATTTATCGTGAATCACCATCTAAACACTTCTATCTACCCCTTAAATAAGAACAGCTATCAGAGCTCAACCAAGATGCATCTATTTCAACGGCAGACCAGTGAGGCAGAAAAGCGCAACTAACTGGCCACGGTTAGAACATCCAAGACCTTGGAATGCCCTCCCTCATCAGGCCATCGGAATCTTTCCCCCGCTCCAAGGCTCACGGAACCTTGCAGGAGAAGAGGAGGTAAGGTCGGAAGAGCCTAACAATGGGGTGGATACTTCTCATCCAACACTCCACTTGCACCCGGGAGCTCATTGTAATAAGAACTTGGACGGTAAGAACTTGGACCACAAATGTGCCCAACGTCCGAGGTTTCAACATCCTCCCAAGGACGAGAGAGGATCTCTCAGACAGTGTCTCTGGGGAAGGTACTGAACAAGGGAAGAGGAGCCTCCCTACGTGTGATTTTTGCCTACTGAAGAGCCACATACACTACAACAGATTGCTGGCTCCCTTGCCAGCACACCCCAAAGGGATCCTGTGATCCACGCATGCAGAGAGATGGGAGGGCGGGAGAGACATGGGTGGACTGAGGAGGTATGAAGAGGATTGAAGAGAGAGAAGAGGGGGCTGGGTGGGGAGAATGGGAAAGAAAGCAGGTGCGGAGGGGAAGGGGAAAGGACATAAACCCATTTATTTGTATATGAAAAATTCTTAGTAAAAAATGGAATATGTATTCCATTGGCAGCAGCTTACACTTACGTCTCACACTTACGCCTGTCGAATCAAGTCCAGTGGCAGCCCGTCCATCTACATGTGAGTGGGTGTCTGGGACCCTCGTGCCTGCAGGACCCCCTGACTACACATTTCTCAGAACCCATAACGTCGTGGGCTGGAGACCTAGTGCCTACTTGCATATCTATGATCTAATTCCACGCACTTCTACCTTCCCTAAAAGAAACCCCTACCCCTTAGCAGTCACTACCTGTTCTGCTCTCCCTTCCGCCCTCAGAACTAATAGTCTGACTCTACAGAT
This sequence comes from Typhlomys cinereus, assembly GCA_023101885.1. Taxonomy (NCBI): domain Eukaryota; kingdom Metazoa; phylum Chordata; class Mammalia; order Rodentia; family Platacanthomyidae; genus Typhlomys; species Typhlomys cinereus. The sequence goes on from JALPQD010000152.1 coordinate 4,067,189, forward strand.
TTGTGGACTTTCTCATGAATGAAGCTGTGGGCTACATGGCCTCTGCTCTCTCCTTCTGCCCAGCATCACATTTTTAAGGTTCATCTATACTGTAGCCGGTATCAGTCCATGTCATTACTTTCTTGTCTTGAGCCCCGGGGTCCTGGAATTCACTATGGAGAATAGGCCTGGAGCTTGTAGCAATCCTCGTGCCTGTCTCCAAGCGCTGGGACACAGGTATATGATATGTATTTGGGGACTTAAATTTTTTTCCCCAATAGGGTCTTATACTACTTACTAGTAGTCCGGGCTGACCTTGAACTCAGGGGATCCTCCTGCCTCAGCCTCTCTAGTACTAGAATGGTAGATATTAGCCACCAACCCAGTTTTTTTTTTTTAATTGGGATTGGCATTTTTGGCATAAGCTCTCAGGCCCAATGCGCGTGACCCACTACTGTGGTAGCATTTACTTTTCCCCACCCCAGATTCTTAGAAATAAGAAAAATTTAGAAGGGAGATAGGAGAGGAGATTAGATAGAAATTCACTAAATCCAGACTACCTGCCACAGCTCTAGCTAGAGGAAGAAACCCTTCATGTTGCCCTTCTAGAGGCAGCAACATGGGATCGTGACGACCACAGATGACAAGCGTGATAAACTTGTTACCTGGAAGTCGGCTCGCAAAATCTCTCGAGTAACTAGAATTTCTTTGGGCCATATGCTATCAAAATCTACAAAGAGGCAAAAGGATAAGCAACTATTGGCATTGTGTGACAAATTTGAAAGCCCTTCTGCCAAACAATTTATATGGCATTATCTTGTGATCGAAACAGCCCAGAGCAATGACTTTGAAAATCAAATGCTGCCAATGATCATGTCACAGAGAGGCAGCAAGAAATCATGATATAGTATATTTACCTCCGAGGGACTCTCTAAGACTAAGTAGAAGCATAAAAACATAACTTTACCCAATATATAAAGGAAGCCAGGAAACTAAAATTCTTCTCTTTTCCATTCTGATTTTTGAAGTCAGACTATAGTGCCAGGCTGACTTCAAACTTAAGGGCTCAAAAGATTCTTCTGCCTCAGTTTCTGAAGTAACTGAAAGACAAGTGTGCATTACAGTACCTACGGAGAGAAAGAATCTTAAGCGATGTCACATTCTGAGTGTGGAGAATTAAAAGATGCAAGGGGAAGGAAAAAGAAAACAGAAGATGAGACTGAAGAAAGGGAATGGTTGAGAAGAGAAAAAGGAAGAAGAGGAGGAAAAGAAAGAAAAGGAGGAGGGAAAGATAAGGAAGAGAAAGGGGAGGAAGAAAAAGAAGAAGAAGAGGAGAAGAAAAAGGAAGAAGAAGAGGAAGAGGAGGAGAGGAGAAAAAGAAAATCTCAAATGTCCTCAGGACGACAAAGACAGGAAAAAGTCAAGTGTAAAACAAGAAATTAAACAGCCAGTAAATGTGAAACGGTGCTCAGCCTCAGAGAGATGGAGAAAGGCAAAGAAGGAGATTTGAGAAGTCAGCAAGGGCTTCTAAGTGATACAGGCATGAAAAATTCCCATCGGCTCTCTGGATATGGTCATCAGTCCTGTTGTAACCTGGCCTCGCAGGGTGCTGGTCACAGATATACAAAGTGTGCACGCTAACATGACCAGACTAGCACTAAGGGTCACATCAGAACCAGACAAACTCACAGAAAGGAAGGGGCCTGGATCCGGGCATCTTGCCACAGATCCACAGACGCTGAGCCTGTGTGAGGGAGATTTGGAAGGACGCTGGGAGAGTTGTTTGACTCCAAGAGAAGTTTGACTCTTCGCTTCGAACGGAAGGAAGGAAAAGGTAGTTGGTGCTGGTTTGAAGGTCTGTGGGTCTTAGGTTGTCTGCAACTTTCTACATAACTGAATTTGGCCTTGACTTTCCTGACTCCACTTCCTTAGAGGTGGGATTCCAGGCAAGTACCACCATATCTGGTCTCCACACAAGGGTGTTGTGACACCCTCAAGCTAAGTTGCACATCAAGGGATTCCTTGTCTCCCACCGATGAATCAGCCTGGACCCTGCTACACTGTCCTTGGCTGGGAGAAGCTGATGGAAACAGGGTCCATCCAGTCGCATAACAGGGCCGATATCTCACAGCCCATCCCAGGCGTCCTCGGTCACACGCATTTCTCAAAGTAAGGGATGCGAGAAGGACCTTATGACCGCCATGCAACCCGAGTGGCTAAAACTATCTAGCTTTTTTCACTGCCACACTTCTGAGGTTCATTTATTGGGTGTTGTGGCGCACAACTGTAACCCAGCACCTGTGCACGTTGGACTACCTATCCAGTAGTTCTTATCTTTTACGGTAAGGTAATATTCCTTGATAATGTTGTGTAATTTTCACAGTAGGAGTCTTGTACCTCTTCAGTGAGATTTATTCCTTAGGATTTCATTTTCCTTGATGCTACATGGGATTAGTGACATCCTTGAGTTGTTAGTGTTCTAAAACAGCTTTTTTTTTTTTTTTTCTTATTTTGTGTGTGTGAGCACAGGTATGTGTGGAGGTCAGAGGACAACTTTTGGGAGTCAGTTTTTGCCTTCTGCTTTGCCGAGGTAGGGTCCCCCTTGTTTCTGCCCACACAGTGCAGGCTACCTGCTTCCAGCTGATTCTGCTTCTGTCTCCAGAATCTACTATTTCTGCCTCTAGTGTTGCTATAGGAGGGCTCAGTTGACAGATATGTGCCAGTACATTTGGATTTTTATGAGATTCTGAGACTGAACTCAGTTAGGCTTGTACCAAAGTGCTTTAATTTGCTGATCCCTTTTCTTGGACTTAATCTTGGTATATTAAACTCGCTTCCCGCAACCTTCTTGAACTCACACTGGGTCTAATAGGGTGTGTACATGCATCATTCTTTTAGGTTTTCTACATACAGTAACATGTCATCTGTATGTATACAGCATTAATGTTTATGGACATTACCATGATGAATGTGCCCAATCTCACCTCATCTGATCACAAAAGTTAAGCAGGATTAGATCTGGTTAGTGAAGTTTTTGGGTCAGATAGAAGAAATAGATTTTCTTTTTCCTTCCTTCCTTCCTTCCTTCCTTCCTTCCTTCCTTCCTTCCTTCCTTCCTTCCTTCCTTCCTTTTCTTTTCCTTCTTTCTTCTTTCTCTTTCTTTTCCTCCTCTTTCTTTAAAAAAACACATCTGTGTGTGTGCATATGTGTGTATTCACATGGGCACATGGACGTACTACAGCATGCATGTGGAGTTCAGACAACAACTCAGAGGAGTTAGTTTTCTTTGTCTATCAGTAGATTCCATGAATTGAACTCGGGTTGACAGTCTTCACGGCCAGGGTCACCAGGCCATCGGGCTTCCCCCACTCGTAACCAAGAGAAATAAATTGACTTTTTCCTTTCCAAGCGGAATGCCCATCTTGCGTCTCTCTCATCTCGCTGCCCTGACAGACCTTCCAGGTCAATGTTGAATGGAAGTGGCACGAGCAGACATCTTTGTCTTGCTCCTGATATTAGAGGCGTTCTTCTTGTCTTTCCGTGCTCAACTGCTGCTGGCTGTTGGCGTCACAGACACCCCTTTATCAAGTTGAGGTTCTCTTGCTCCTAGTTCAGCGAGTGCTCTGGTCATGAAAGGTGAGCTTCACTTCTCATGTGTAAACTGAGGACTATAATCTCTATCAGCTAGGGTCCTTGGAGGATAAAATGTGTAAATGTCTAGCATATACCTGCTGCTACCATTTGGGGCGGGGAGGCGAAGCTCTGGGTCTTACAGTCAGACACACCCAAGAATAGAGTTCAGATCAGCATTTGGTGGCAGCGACGCTGGGTGAGTTACATAAGCTTCTCTTACCCTCAATTTCCTTATCTCTAATACGGGGTAATTGTAGTACCTAGTTCACAGGGCTGCTGCGGCACCCTGGCAGGTAGTGGTAGATGTGATTTAAATCACGACCTAACTAAGCACCCAGGGAGTAGAATCTGCATGCGTGGTAGATGACTGATAAAGAGAGATGCGGTCCTTGTCCTCAGGCCAGCGTGATGACGTGAAGGTGGCATTGACATTCACATTACCAAGTAGAGAGTGGCAAGTGACGCAGGCTGGTGGTAGGGAGTTTAAAGTACAAAGTGGGGGAAAGACAGACCAATGTGGGTGGGCTTCAGGGGCCGCACTGGGACATGGGGTGGGAAAAAAACTGAGAGGACCGTGATGCAAGGCTGGAGGTCAGAGGTTCCTCCGGCTAGAGTGACATAGCCAGAGTTGTGCTGGGTGGAAAAGCAGGAAGCGCCAGTCCACCTACGGGAAGCAGGAGTGAGGTGACAGCAGAGCTGTGAGAATTTAGAGTCAGGAAACCAGTGTTTTCCCAACCTTTCTGGACCAGAGTTCGAAGAGTCTGTGGGGAGGTAATTCTGGCCCAGTTGGGTCCATGGGATGGGTGGGACCACTGTACCAGACACTCTGGAGAAAATTCACAGCATGAAGTGCGCGCAGCAAGAAGGCAAGGGCGGGCTGCACAAGAGATGCTCTTGTATCACGAAGGACTGCCTCAATGACTGCCTTATGAAGGACTCAGAAATCAGGAAGAGGGTAAGATTTGTCAAGGACCAGGGGAAACAGATGAAATATAACAAAGGGACTAACTTAGGCACTTACTATAAATCTAACGTATTTAGTCCTATCCACAGAAAATTGTTTCTCCACCTTTTTACTAAGATCAAGCATGAAGATCCACAGCGAGCCAGGCACGGTGGTATCTGTAATCCTAGAACTTGAGCGGTTGAGAACTACACAAGACCCTGTCTCAAAAACAAACAAGCACACAAACACAAAAAGCAACGATGAAACCTCTAAGCCAAGATCCACAAGGTGAGGATAATCACTCTCCATACTTTACAGGATGATGTATGGCATAAAACAGTTGTTACTCACCCAAAGGGAGTAGGAGCGGATCACACAAACCTTTGGATTTTATTCAAATACAATGGGAAGCCCCAGCAAGTGTGAGCAGGAGACCACAGCCTACTGCAAGCTTTAAAAAAAAAAAAATCCCAGCACTAAGGAGATGGCTTGTGGGTTAAGCACTTGCCACACAAGCACTGACTGGGATTCAGAGCCCTAAGACCTACACAAAAGCAGGGTGCTTGTGGCAGCTGCTCGTGATCTCAACATTCAGGAAGCAGCAACAGGAGACCGTGGGGCAAGCTGGCCGGCTAGAGTAACTGAGCAGTGGGCTCTGGGCTCAACTGAGAGATCAGCAAATAAAAGGAGAGCAACCGAGGAAGACGTCTGACGTCAACTCTAGTTTACACGTGCACAGACACAGGCAGATCCACACGCAGTTGAACATGTCTGCGCACATTCACGCACCGAACTGAAAACAAAGCACCCCTCTCCACGGAACACTGCTTGAACATCTACTTGTTCAGGGCAGAGGACTGTTGTCCTCTGGGATGGAGAAAGGACTGGATTTGGGCTTATTTTGGAGAACTAACTAGTCGTGAGAATGTGGGAAGTGAGGGGAGGGGCCGGTCACGGTTGGCACCTCAAGTTTTGGCGTGAGTGATGGTGCTCTTTGGGAGGATGCAGAGCATTTGGGGATGAACAACTTTTTTGGCAGGGATGACTGACAGTAACAGGAAGGTTGGTGAGAAATGGAGAATTGAGAAAGTTAGTTGTGAAGGGAATGTGTTGGTGGAAAAGGGGGAAAAATGCAAGAGGCAAAGGTGATAAGATATAAAGTGGGAGTCCTGGAGGCGAAAGCAATGGTTCTTAGGAACTCTCAGACACCACAGCTTTAGAGCTGGCAACCCTTTCTTCTCTACAGGCTCGGCCTGAGGGAGCCCTCTTCTGTTCGGGTAACTTGGCTTGACACCCCTCCCAGCTCCCGTAGGATCTCAACAGAGCACCATGCTTACCCCACAACTTGGAGTCAATGTAGATTTTATTGGGATCCAATAAAGTCAGTCCCCACACATAGCGCCAACTCAAGCTTCAGCACGTGATCAAAGGAGAGTAAAAGAAGGAAATGTTGGGTAAATATAATACATAACCAGTATTAGGGGACAAAGAGAGCCTGCAGGAACTTATGTGGATCCAGCAAAGATAAGATTTAAGATTCCATTGATGCACAGCTTTGGAAACTCATGACTGAGCGGGGTGGAGTGGAATGGGGCTGCTTGGGTGGGTGGAAGGTGCTAATCTCTACCAGCACAGGCCCCACCCCCACTACAATTGCAATGGAACCAAACAGCCCAGGAGCTATACTCAATCAGACACGATAAAGAGATTAGACTCTGGCTGTACAATACTCATTTAGGCAGGAAAGTAAATTCTTATCTCAGAAGTTCTTCCCCTTTCTAAATGTGGGGTATCTAGCTAATGATTCAGCGAAACAGAAAATCATGACTGAGTATTGCAGGCTTTTAATTCTGGAAATGGTATTTTTAATTTTAAAAAATTTTTGCGTGCATGCATGTGTGTTTCTGTGTGTGTGTCTGTGTGTATCAGAGGACACTGTGTGTGTCGGTGGAGGCTCAAGGGTGACTTGGGGAATCACCCTGAATTGTGCTACTTCTTCTTTGTTTTTGCTCTGGAGTTTCCCAGACTTTGCCTTCCAGGGCCGGAAGTATAGGTCACCTGCTAGTTCTGATGTTTTATATGGCATCTGGGATCCGAAGCAGGACCTTCTGCTTTTGAAGCACAGGCTTAATCCCTGAGCCATCTCTCCAGCCCCAAAAGGATATTTTTTAAAAGCACACTATTAGCAGGTAAAGACCCATGTGATGTCTGGGATTTGCTACAAAATAATGGAAGTGTATACACACACACACACACACACGCACACACACGTACATAAAAGACATACATATACATGTAAAATTGGACCTGAGTTGATCACTGTTGAATTTGGCATCCATTACACTAATCTTCACTACTGTGTATACTAGATATTTTCCTCACTAAAATGGCTTTAAACTTTTAGAACAAGTGTGATCACACAATCCTACAGAAATATAAATTGTGATCTGAACTATAAAAAAAGTACTACAGGGTTGGAGAGATGGCTCAGGGGTTAAGACTGCCATACAAGCAGAAAGACCTGAGTTCAGGGCTGGAGATGTGGCTCAGGGGTTAAGCCTCTGCCTTGCAGGCGGAAGGTCCTGAGTTCGGATACCAGATCCCACATATAGACGCCAGGCAGAAGCGGGGCGGCCTGCGTTTCTGGTCCTGGTAGGGCGGAGCCTGTAATCCCAGGGCAGAGTAAACAAGGAGGAGGTGGAGGCGGTCCATGGTGGTTCGAGAATTTGTCCGTGGTTCTACACACACACACACACACACACACACACACACACACACACACACGCACGTGCGCGCGCATGCACAGAGCTGAATAAATGATAATAATAATAATAAAGGAAGGATTTAAAAAAAAAAAAAAGACCCGAGTTCAGATCCCATATAAAAATGTCAGATGGGGGCTGGAGAGGTGGCTCAGGGGTTAAGCCTCTGTCTTGCAGGCGGAAGGTCCTGAGTTCGGATCCTAGACCCCACGTATAGACGCCAGGCGGAAGCGGGGGCGGCCTGCGCTTCTGGTCCTGGTAGGGCAGAGCCTGTGAATCCCGGGGCAGAAGGAGGTGGAGGCGTCCATGGTGGTTCCCGATTCGTCCGTGGTTCTACACACACACATACACACATGCGCGCGCACATACATACACACACACACACACAATTGAATAAATAATAAAAAAAATTAAAAATAAATAAATATAAAAAAAAAAAGTCAGATGGAAATGGCAGTAACCTACACTTGCAGCTCTGGAAGGTGGAGCCTGGAAAAATCCCAGAGTAAAGCAAAAAGGAGGTAGAAGCAATCCAGGATGACTCCCGAAGTCATTCTTGGGCCTCCACAGGCACATACACACACAAGCAAAATTTAAAAAAAAATTTGGGGCTGGAGAGGTGGCTCAGCGGTTACGCCTCTGCCTTGCAGGCGGAAGGTCCCGAGTTCGGATCCTAGACCCCACGTATAGACGCCGGGTGGAAGCGGGGGCGGCCTGCGTTTCTGGCCCTGGTAGGGTGGAGCCTGTGAATCCCGGGGCAGAGTAAACAAGGAGGAGGTGGAGGCGTCCATGGCGGTTCCTGAATTCGTCCGTGGTTCTACACATACACAGACACACACACAGACACAGACACACACACGCGCGCGCACATACACACACACATGCGCACAGTTGAATAAATAAAAAAAATTAAAAAAAATTTTAAAGTGCTACAAAAATTAAGCTCCATTGTGCGTATCGAAGCAGCAGCTGCCCAGTGTGGAGTGCAGGCATTCCCAGAACCTGGCAGGCTAAGGCAGGAGGATCATCAGAAGTTCGAGTCCAGCACAATCTGTTCAGTCAGACCCTACCTCAAAGTATCAAATGCTAGAGATGGAGCTCAATGGTCAATCACTGAGCTTTCCTAGCACACTCAAGGACTAAATTTAATCCCTAACGATGGGATGGGGAAATTTCATACCAAAGCTGTACTTGGGCTCATGAGATGGCGGTCCGAGTCCCATCCCTAGAGCCCATATAGTGGAGGGAGAGACCAGACCCCAAAGGAGTCTCTGAACTCTGCACGTGCAGTGCCATGCATGTTGTCCTTCTTTTCTCTTTCTCTATCTCAGAAGTATTTAAAAAATGAAATGCTTTTAAAGCCATTTGGAGTTCTTATACCTACGAGCTGAATGACTCAAGTCAAACTTTTTCAAAGCTCCCTGTTGCAATCCACATTTCCTCCACCATTCCTAAGGATGTGTGAGAAAAGAGGTAGCAGGGCTGGCTAGTGGGTGAGCTGGGGACACGGGTGTGTCCACAGAGCCCCTGAACCAAGTGGTCACACTTGTCCTAAAGTGTAACAAACATACCATATGTTGCATGCACTAGTTCTGTGCTGGGTGCCACAGCGAACACGAGGCACCAGGTCCTTGTCCCTATCAGTGAGGGGGAGATAAACTGAATAATCACAAACGCATCAATGTCCTGAGCACACAGGGAGTACAGGCCAGCACACTAGAGGGAGGAGTATTAGTGACAGTTTCCTAATTAATCTGATCTTTAAGGAAAGACTCAGGGGAAAAAAAAGTGGCTGAGACGGGAAAAGGGCTTAGGCAGAAAAATGGTTTGAGGAAACTTTAAAGAGCAAAACAAAACTAACTTAAAGGTTTATTTATTATTATTATTATTATTACTTTGTATGTTCTAGGAACTAAAAAGAGCAAAGGTGAAATCAGAAAGACAAGCACGGGCCTAGGGAGAGGAATTATGTCAACACGTGTGCAGCTGCGGAAAGCCTAGCAAGGACAAAGTGACATGACTAGACTTGGGTCCCTGAAAGCCCCCACGAGGCTGACTGGGACACATTACCCGAGGGGACTGGGGAATGACCTAATGGGGTGTGAGTGCTGACAAGGGCTTGGAGAAAAGCAGAAGGTACGCCTGAGAGAAATGGAGGGGTAAGCCTCACAGGAGCGTCAGGAAGGAGGAAGGCGTCAGGAAGGAGGAAGGCGGGGAGGGGCATGAAGGACAGCCTCCAGATTTGATAAGCAGCTGGTGCATACCGTGGTCATCATCAAGATGAAAGTGGCTTTGGGCCAGCAGGATAGCTTGGTGGGTAAGGTGTCTGTTTGCAAACCTGGCAACCTGAAGGCCCACATGGTAGGAAAAGGGGCCACCTGACCCTCATCTGTGAGCCACGAGATACATGTGGATTTGTTCTCTCTCTGCCTCTTTTTGAATAAATTTAAAAAGAATGACCTTTTAGTTTTTTTTGTTACCTAGAAATGATGTGGTCCCTTTATAAACTGAAATAACACTATCATCAACCTGAGAAGAGTTTGGACACATCCATGTCGATATTGTGGCTTAGTCTGACCCTATACAGGGGCTTAACACACATCTGAAGATCAGGGGTCTCAAGAACACTGGTAAGTATTCATTCTGTTCCAGTTCCAGGTGTTCCAACCCCAAACTCTGCCCTCTCCAAATTCTTCCCCTTGCAGCATCTTTTTTTATTTTTATTTTTTTTAATGTGGGACCTGGCCTGGAATCCAAACTCAGGACCTTCTGCTAGTGAGGCAGTCTCCAGCCCGTCCTTGCAGCATCTTTTAAGATCTCACACATAACATGGAAACGGGCTCAACACTTTGAAAAGGGGTACCTGTTGCTTAGCTCAGTGGGAACCTAAGTCCTTGTAGCTCAAACAAGGTCACCTTCTTCCACAGGACTCTAGTTCTGGAGGTCTGGCTTTATGTCATGCAGACATTTTTCCTTGGAAGAGGTTTGATCAGACAAGAGTCTGCATATCAGCTCACTGAGTTTCAAGTTAAGCGATCTGGATCTGGGCTGCTGTTTCATCGAACAAGCCAGCAGCTCCCTGAAAGGCTGGCTACTTGTACTGGCCACCTGCTCCAAGTGCCAGGAGCCACGGTGGCGGTGAGGCACAGGAAGATGGCGTGGAAGGAAGAAAACTAAGCATATAAATCAAGGGGGCATCTCTACCCAGCACTTTACCTAAGGTACTGGGTTGGCCATTACCATGACTTGGAATTCTCTTGGAGCTGAGCCCCTGTAGACGTACTTTCTCCAGACACGGAGCCACGGGTCGCTGAACTGTGACAGGAGCTGCAGCAGCATTTGCATCTCTCCGCTTGCAGGCAGGCCCTTAGGACCCATGTCTTCCTGGACACATCTGTGGGATCTCCCTGCCCACCCGCCCACGCTAGATGCCTCAATTCCACACCAAATCTGCACTTTCCAGGTTGCAGGGAGCAGCCAGTTGGGACACCGCACGGCTCTGACCTCACTTCATTCTTCCCATTACTCAGCAGGCAGCAGTGAAGGTCACGCAGAACAGGCTTTTCAAAAAAATAAGTTTTTTTTTAATTGTCTTGGATGCAAATATAGTTTTAAAAAATGCATTGTAGTGTTGGGTACAACTGGTGGAGATGTGCTCGACGGCAGGGCATCAAAGGGCCGGCCGCAGGGTAGGTGGACCTCAGAGGCCTCCGGTAAAACCCACCCACCCAGGTGCAGACACCTCCCGAAGCGCAAGGCAATTAGCGTGTACGCAGTAACTGAGACCTGAAAAAGGTGGCATTATAGAACAAGTAAGCTTCTCCTCGCCTGCAGGGCAGAGAAGAAACCAGGACATTCCGAAAACAGGATTGGGCGGGGAGGTGCTGGGCTCCCTGTGGAGGGACGGGCCTGCCTGACCATGTCCTTGGACGAGTCCACCAGATCTTCTTTTACCTGCAGGATGTAAACTAGGAAACTAGGAAAGTGTTCTGCCCCGCCACAATCTCAGCTCTCAGGATTACCAGATCCTGTCAAGACCCCCCCCAAAAAACAAACATCACTGTGCCCAGGATAGAATTGTGCAGCCAAAGTTCGGCAGGGAGGTGGAAGTAAATCGTGCTAAGTAACCGAAAAGGAATTTAAATAAAATTCCGTGAAGTAAACACATACACACAGGCTACATGAGTGTGTGTGCATACACACATGCTCACTGTGAGTTCCCTTTTCTTTCTTGAAGGCGGAGTCCTGCAAGTTGAAGCTCTCACAAGTGGACAGTGGCAGCCCTGCCTCGTGAGCAGCGGAAGCCCAGTTCTCAGAAAGAGCTGGAGGATGACCTGTCCATGCATCTCTTTGAGAAAACACGGGTGTGGAGGCTGCTTCCTAAGGCGACTCCCACAATCCTGGTGTCTCCTACCTCCCTGTGAGCCCCAAGATCAAAATACCTGCCAAGAAAATTCTGGCCAAATGCTGAGGGGGCAAACTTTAAACACTGCAGCCTCTGAATTCCTCTACTATTGCCTCAAAGCTCCCTCTCCTCTTAGGCAAAAACTCCTCTGAAATGTCACCAAGCATTGAAGGGACGGGGCCCGGGTCACAGTCCTGCAGCGCTGGATTCTAGGTGGCCGTCCTCCTACCACTGAAAACCTGCTCTCCAGTGGGTCCACAAGAAAGCACTTCAAGGTCAAGCTCCATGCAGTGGTGGGCTTCCCTCGGGCCAGAGCTTTCTGGGAAGCAAGGTATCTGGGAAAGGCATTCCCTCTCCCGCATAAAGAAAAAGGAGAAGACCCCCACATTCCACACAGAGGTCTCAGGGGAAGGATCAGGGCCCTTGGGGAGTCAGGCAAGGATAAAGGGAACAGGGACTTCTCAGAGTGGGGAAGATTGACAAGAGGGTCACTTCAAGCCAAAGGAGCCCTGAGCTGAGGCTAGGTGGTCCAACTTGTGGAGGCCACAGCCCAGATTCTCACACCCTGGAGCACTACTGGCCATAGACCACCGGCCACTGCTCCTCCGCTGGGAGGAACAGGAGTCTAGACACTGCCTGAGGCCTGGCGCTGTGTCCTCTTAGGATCCAAGTGGATATTACTTCACCCAGAGCACAGAACACGCACCGAGCTCTAAAAGGCAAGAGGGCAGGTCCTAGCGCCCAGGGATCGAGGTCTGCTGACCACTTCCAGCCTCTTCTGCAAGACCCAACGTGTCATCAACACCAAGTCCCAAGACACTTCTCTGGTGCTGTGAAAAACCAGTGGAGGAAGTCGGCCTCTCCTGAGGGTGACGGCTGCTGTGGAACCTGTGGGCAACTTCCAGAGGCTCCTCAGCCAGTCGCCTGCCCCGCGACGCCCACTCACAGTGAAATGAGCAGAACGCAGCGCTGATGGCCACAAAGATTTCACAGAAACATTCAGATTCACCAGCCTTTTAGCTCCTCTTTTAGACTAACATTCTTGTTCCCCAAGTACAAACATTTTGAAGCTTCTTGTATGGGAGTGGCGACACAAATGGGGTGAAAATGAGTGTAAACAAACCCCAGTCACACAGTGTGGTCAGCAGTCAGCGACGCCCCCCATGGCAGGGTGACCTTGGCTATTCCTGAAGGCTGAGTTGGGAGCCAAGGACGGAGGTCAAGGCCAGGCCTCTCTGTCTGGCCAGATTCATGAGGCAAGACACAAAGCAAGAAAATGTTCAAAGCAAGAAGTAACCGTGCCTGGAAATAAAGCGTCATGGCCTTTTGCCACGGTGAGGTGAGCACCAGGAGAAAGGAGCCCGAGCCAATCAGCCCCGAAGACCAACACCTGTAAAGTCTGCCAGGTCTCTCTCTTACACACACACCCACCCATCTCCGTGTCTGTCTTCCTTAGACACACACACACACACACACACACACACCCCTCCCCCAGTCTTACACAACCTAACAGCCTTAAATATCTGAAGCAACAGAAATCAGGGAGAGGTAGGCCAAAGAAGCAAGAGGCCAATTTCATATCTTGCCAATTTTTCTACTAAGGTTACTCCGTCAAGTTGTGGAGAAAACTAGGAGCTCGGCTGGTGGGTGGCCAGTGTAGCCTGCCCCAGACAGGCTGTACTGGAGGGCGTGGCCGGCCCTCATAAGCAGCATTCAGTTTTTCCTTCCTTTCTTCTTACCACAGTGCCCTTAGCCTTCTGAAGAGCACTTTCCCCTCATTCTTGGGGAAGAGGAATGCCCAGTGGAAATCCCAAGAGCCAGCCAGCCTATGTGCCTCGTGCTCATTACTCAGCCTGTAAACATGCTTTGGGAGACAGGTGAGGGCCACCAAGTTATTCTCTTAAGGACAGAAAAGCTGACAGGGCAGCAGGCAGCTGGTCGGGGGCTCATGGTACAAATAGTGGCACAGCCACAGCCGTCCTCTCTGCTCTCTGGCAACTCAGCCGGGGCAGGCTTGGGCACCAGCAGTCGCTTTCAAATGTCAGAACTTAGGGGGAAACCTGGGCGGCCCTCTGCACATGGTCCCTCCAGGACAGGCAGCGCAGTAAGGACAGCCAGGAGGACAGGATCTGAAGAAAGGCCTGCTGGAGATGTCACGGCGAGGTGGGAACACGCCCTCCTGGAGGAGTGTCCTCAGCTGGGCTGAGTGCTGGGGAGCACACCCTGGCATCCGTAGCTCCCCTTCCGGCTGTAACATGCTGTGCACATTAGGATATTTGAACCTTCAGACATCTACCATTCTCTGGCCTGTCACTGAGCAGGTCCCTTCCATTTAGCCTGGAGACAACTCCTAGGGCTGATTCTCGGATGACCCCTGCCTGTCAACATTGTTTCTTCCTCCTCTACGAGACGGGGCAGATTTTTTTGAATATGGTGATATCTTTGGTCTGGGAACAGTCCTGGTTTGGAGCTCCCAGCTGAACTTTAGGCAAACCGACTAAGCTGATGGCAGCATTGCGGAGTGTGGCCTTGCAGATGCGAGAACCAGGGGTGATACCCTCTTGAGGTCTGCCTGCTTGCTCCAGGACTACAGAATGGAATCAGGTAAAGAACAGGCACAGAAGGGTCTTAGCTGTGAGGCCAGGCCAACGAGCCCTGGGCCAAGTCTTCAGCAACGCTGGTCACATCACGGTGACTGCAAAGCCAGGTGGAGTGTGTGACAGACAAGACACTGTCTGGAGGATCTCCAGCCAGACAGAAGCTTGACACCCCCTGTGCTGCTGGCCACGGTCTCCACACCACTGTGTGCATGTTGCTGGGATCTGCAGAGAAGTCTGTGCAGCGGCTGAACAGGGTCTGGACCCATCCACAAAAGTCAGGTGCTGTCAGGGTCTCAGGAGAGCGGCGGGTTCCACCTGCTCCCGCAGAGGCCAGAGAACATGGGGACCATCAGAAGGGCACAAGCAGATGTGGATGTGAGGACAAGTGTCTAAGTCTCGAGACAGGAACTCTTGAGGGACCCCAGAAGACCCCCTGCAGAAGCAGAGCAGGCAGCACTAGAACAGCTGAGGTTTCCTCTGTCTGGGTCTCCTGAGAGCTGGGGACACTGGTGGCTTGAGGTCGCTGAGGTCTTCCTCACAGCAAGGGTTCCCAAGGTGAATTACGGCCGTGGACAGACCCCAAGCCCGCTTCAGACCTGAGTGTGGCATCGTGACAGGCACGGCGGGCCAGTGGAGTGACGAGCAGCCCCAGGCTGTGCGGCAGGACACAGCCACATGCCAACTGACCTTACGACGGCCCTGACCTCCTGCCAGTCCTGGTGACGGCCTCTGACGCCTGCTCGGGCAGCCGAGACGGGTCTGTCAGGATAGAGGTGGTGGTGCTCAGCTGCCGGAGAGTGCTCAGTACCACTGTGAGACGGAGGGAACAAGTCGTCAGTCTGACACACAGACCCAGGATGAGCAGGCCTCGTGGTTCACACGCGCAACCCTACACAGATTCCAGGTAAGAATGACGGCCAGCGCCGAACTACAGGAAAAGAGCGATGGCAGCCCAGTGCCTGCTGGACACGGCTCCTAGCAGGGGCTGCAAATAGCCCAAGAATTCTAGGCTATTCCTGCAGTCAAAGGGTGTGCTCTACTTGTTTTAATACTGAATTCTATGACCTTTACATATGAGAGTAGATTTGTTATGATAAGAAGTAAACAAGAAAATACCAAATTCACCTAAAACAGGGCAGAACAAATAGTATTTTAGAAATAGAAGTTGTGAGCTCCCTTCAACAGCACATACACTAAAATTGAAACAATACAGAGAAGAATAGCATGCCGCCATGCCAGGACGACATGCAAATTCACGGAGCATTCCGTCAAAAAACAAGTGGAAGTTGGGTTTAATCAGACTGGCAGACAGGCTGATGGTAGGAGTTAGGAGTCACATGCTGACCTCTGAAGTGGCGTCTGGTTCTGGTACTACCAGCCTCTGGTACCGCCAGCCTAGATTTGTGCTGTGGAGTCTGGACAATCTTAGGAACTGTCCAGCTAAGGGCCCTCCTCCTTCCAGAAGTAGCCCAGAGCACTCAACTCTTGGCATTCCATACTTACTCGGCCTGAGGCTGGGCAGGGAGCAGTGTTGGTCCAACCAGGACAGCACTGTCCGGTGTAAATCCTCCAGGCTACTGGTGGACACCATTCCCTTGAAGGACTCAAACAGAGGCTTGATGATGCTGCTGAACTGCAGGGCTGGGGTTAAGGAAACATGAGCGTGAGGAGGCCGAGGAGCATGCACGTGAAGAAAGGGGAAGTCTAGGCTTGGCTGCTGGCTCCCTCCTGCTCAGCCAGTAATCACCCCTGGAGACTAGTGGTTGCTAGGCAAGGTGTGGTCTCCATCAGTCTAACAGTTCACGTTCACTGTGATGGACCTGTGAGTGGGCTGGAGATGGAGCACCAAGTTGTTTGGCCTAGTACTGGGATAAGCACAGTGGCGTGAATGAACATGGAACCATAGGTCAGAGGACACGGTGTAGAAAGATTTAAAATTTTGATTCAAAAATGAGATAAACACTTTTTCTGTGGTCATTATGAGTAATTGCTTTTTCCTTAGTTTCGCATTCATTCTTTGTTCTAAAACTTAAACTGACATCTAGCTTTGACAATCATAGTATGTTTTATTTTCCTAAGGGGGTAATAACTTAAAATATCATTTAGTTTTGTACTACTGGTGTGTTGGTGAATTTTTAAACTGTGCTAACTGCAAATAAATTATGTGAACCAAGGGAAGAAATGAGATAAGAAAAATATAAACCAACCAACCAACCTGCCCTCTGGAGCACACACGTGCTGCCCTATCGCTTCTCTTCTTTCTACAAAAGTGGTTTCCAGATGACAGACCCACTGTCCCATGTACCAGTCAACCTGCCACATAAACCAATGTCTACTCAGAGAGGAGGCAACAGGGAGCGACCAAGCAGGAGTCACCCCATTAAAAGCCTGCTGCTGCCTGGAAGACGGAGAACGGCGCGGCCTTGGTCCGAAGCGCTCCTGGTACTTGGGCGGACATGCTTCATCATGGTACTCAGGCTGGGAAATGAAAAGGCAGGGAGAGTAGGGGGCGCTGCTTTCAAACGCTGACTCTAGATACTCAAGAGACCAAGGTGAAAGGACTGACTGACCTCAGGAGTTGAAGATCAATGTAGTCTAGATAACAAAGATACTCTCCAAAACCAAACAACGAAACCCCCACATCTCAAACTTCAAACTACCACCAAATGGGGACTTTGCCACTCAGGAGTTAGGCAAGTCCTGGTTTTCCTCTGTCACTCCCTGTCACGGTGGGGGCTGAGAGGGCTACGAGGGACATTCTCTTCCTCATCCTGCAGCCTGGGCAGGTGCCTCTAGCATTACCTTTGCTTTCTAAGCATCTGGAGAGCAAATGGGACCATCAGCCTCTTTGTTCTTTCTAAAAACCCCTTGGAGAGTCATCCCACCATCCAGGGTTAGCCAGAGCTCTCTTCCCTCTGGGACAGAAAGGAGACACTGCCAGCTCTAGCTTTCCCCAGGGCCTACCTGAGTGCCCTGTCCACCACTTCGGGTGCTGTCTGGGGGAGGGAAAAGCAAGGTAAACCCAAAGATACAATCCAGAACTTCCAATTCTGCAGAGTTCGGCTCTTCACATATTCATCAAACATATCTCTCATGTGATCAACCTGGTGCCAGGTAACAGGGACTCCTGAGGCCGGAAGCAGTTGTTGGCAGGAACTGAAACAACAGAGGAATCAGGGGTGCTTGGGGGCAGCTGGACCCTGTGGTCCAGACAGGCAGGGCAGGTCTCTGAGAGGAGCGGACGAGAAGCTCCGGTGCTGCAGCAGAGGCAGCAAAGGCCACCAAGGGTCCCCGAGCTGACATAGGAGTGCATGCGGGGAGGCCTACGCTGCGGCGCCCAGCCAGAACCTCACATGATGGTGGCGTTGAGTTCCTCGATCTCCTCCCGCAGCCTCCGGGCCTCTTCCTGCATCTGGCTCCGCTCTTGCTGCAACTTGGTGATATACTCCATGGTCTTCTGCAGCGTGATGGCGCGGCTGGTCTGTGCAAACAGGCGGCTCAGTGGCGGCATCTGGCGGGCTCGTGGCATGAGAAAGATGCGGTTGCCACCAGCCCGATGCGCCTGGGAACTTACCTGTTTGGAGTTATTGGAGATCAAACTATTCAGGGTGTGAAAGCCCATTTTGATGTTGAAGCGCCTTTTCTGCTCAGCAGAGATATGCTTCATCTGCCGGTTCTGCTGGGGGAAATCGACCCATCACTGATTGACAGGCCCAGCCTTGACCTCTGAACCTGACCTTCTCCCCTGTTCAACTCATGTGGAGCCATGAGAACAAGACCTGCACCCTGGGGCACAGGTAAGACCAGAGAGCCATGCAGAAGGCAGCAGAGGCAAAAGGCTAAAGGCTCTATGAGTGTGGACAGGGCACGGGGGCGAGTGGACAGGGCACGGGGGGCTGGACAGCAATGTATGCCTGGCCCTTCACCTCTTCAACCAGTGCTTCCAGTCCCACCTACTCCCTACAAAGGGTGCAGCGAAGGCTGCACTCACACCACTCAGCAGACTCAGTGTTGGTCCTTCGGCCTGAAGACTCCACCTAGAACGCCCATCTTCACGAGCAACCGTTATAGTGAATTCAAGCTCGTGTTTCTGGGGCGGCCCCATCCCAGTGTTACTCCAGCTGGATCTGTGACTTTTGCTTTTGGTGGATGCAGCTGTCCCAAGTTTCCTGATGTTCAGTCCCCACCAAGGGAGTTAAGGCCCCAAAGAGATAAACCGTACCTTTAACGCAGTCATATTTTTGGGATCTGCAGATTTCCCTGAGCAGCTGTTCTGGGGTGACTGAGGACTGGGGCTTTGTTCTGAGGGGCATGGAGAGGCCTGTCCCGAGTTGGGGCAGTCGCGACCTGAGAAGAAAGATCTCTCAACAGGGCAGAACTTCAGAAAGGGATTCAGGGAATGAAAAGTGAAGTTGCCCTACCTTAGCTGCACAGCAGGCCTCACCAACCGAGGTGGAAGCCTTTCTAACCCCCGTAGCTTCTCTAGGGAAAGCACTAAGGAAACCCTTACTCATGTCCCAAGGGCGGTTCCCCCGGCTGCAACAAGGCCTGAGGCGGTGAACTGGATCAGGATGTGGGCCAGATGTGCCCCACCCCATCCCAAGTCTCAAGGAGCGGCAGTCACTGATCAGAAGGGAGGGGGGGCTGCAGTCCATCCCCCTAAAATACTGTCTAAGGCAGTCGGGGTCTCTGGAGAGTTTGTAAGCATATCCTCACTCAACTGTTCACACTGATATCTGCTTTACTTCTGTTGTTTAAATTCTACATCAGCGCTTCCCTATTCTTCTCTCTCATTCACTTCTTCAAATATTAACACATCCCCGCTCTCTTGATTCACTCAGAAAGTGCTGTCGTGATGTCCACTGGCTGTGTTCCACCTGCTAGTGTCTCTTGACAGCCACTTCCTGGGCCTCTCTGGGACCTTCCGAATACATCCCACTATACTCTAACAGATGCTTCAAGTTTATTTACTTGTTTTTGGATTGTTCAGAGTCCAGCTCTGAAATCCTTGTTCTGTGACTCCACAGGCAAAAGCCACGTTCCTTTTCCTTTTCCTCAAAACCTGCCTTTGGGATTTGCAAAATGCCTCAGTCAGTAAAGGTGCCTGTGCACAAACCTGGTGACTGAGCTGGACCCCTGGAAGCCACATGGTGGAAGGAGAAAACTGACTTCTGAGAGATGTTCTGACCTCCAGATGTTCACTGTGGCACATGCATCCACACCCTTGCTTTCTGTCTCAATCAACCAATCGAACTATAAATAAATAAAACCAACTTGCCCCTGGGAAATTCCAGTTCCTCTTGGTTAGAGACCTTTCCCTGTGCATATTTTCGATAGTTCATGGGTAATTACTTAGGCACACTGCAGAGCTTCTAAGATGTGCAAGGTACTTCTACTTTCTCGCAGGATGGCCCTGGGGTGAAGGAGCCCACGTTCCATTTACAACCTTAGACCGATGGAACAGGCTTCTCTGTGCAGAAACAAACATTGCCAACTGACCTTGGTTTTAAGACATGAAAACAGCCAAAGATTTGCAGAGCGCTGGAAGCCAGGAGGATGACCACATTAATGCCGAGATAAGGCTGTTGACAACAACTCTTCAGTCCTTTTTCTAGACTACCAGTGTGAGCCGGGCCTTCTGGGTAGAAGTGACTTTACTGAGTACACTAACTGCCACGACATGCCTGGTCCCTACTTTTCCTACTCTGCTGGGACTGCAAATCACCTTGATGTCAGTAAACATGTGCCCAGCTTGTGCCATCAAGCACTCTGAAGGGTCTACAGGCCAGGACTCTATGCTGGGACCCTGTGAGTAGCTTGTCAACCCAAAGCAGCTGTTTACATCCTCATGAAGTCCCAACTGCCCAACTCAGGTTGAACACTCACTGGACACCGCAGCAGGGGTCTGGGGACTGCCCCCACGCAGCGCGACCTGCTCGCCTTTCACCAGAGAGTCTTGCATTGTGCTTGGAGAGAACAGCCGGGGGATGGGGGTGGGCTGGCTGCTTGTGCTCTGGCTGAGTTCTGTCACCAGAATGCCACTGCGGAACTCAGTGACTCCAGGAGCCTGGGGTGACACGAGGGGAAAGGTTACTTCTTGCTGATGCCTCGACTTCACTGGTGAGGGCCACAGCACAGTTCCCAGGTCAAGGCAGCCCCCCTTACCCTGGTGATGGCAGCCGGGGCGATGACGACACTGGACGGGGACATGGTAGACGCCAGCACCCCTTCCCTCTTCAGAGGGGTTGACGTCATGATCACCTTTTGAGGTTGACCTGAAAAGGCAGCTACAGGGATGGGGAGAGTGAGGAGGGGCCTGACCCCTCAGAGGACTGGCTACTACTACTGAGGGTGCTGAGCTGTAGACGCCAGGCCACCCAGGCAGCACACGTCCCTCTGTGTGACTTCCAGCTTCCTACTGAGGGAGAGACAGACAAAGCCACCAGGTACCTGAAATACTGTTGTGCTTTTTACTTGTGTCTTCGTGAACGATTTTATTTTCTTTTTTATTTTTAAAAAAATATTTTAAAAATATATTTATGTGTGTGTGTGTGTGTGTGTGTGTGTGTGTGTGTGTGTGTGTGTATCACAGGGAACACGTGTGCCTATAGAGGACAGAGTGTGACTTTCAGGAATCATCCTGGATGGCTTCTACCTCCTTTTTGCTTGGCTCTGGGATTTCCCAGGCTCTGCCTACCAGGGCCACAAGTGCAGGCCGCCATTTCTGCCTGTTTTTTACATGGGACCTGGGATCCGAACTCAAGACCTTCTGCTTGCAAGGCAAAGTATTAACCTCTGAGCCATCTCTCCAGTTCTTTGAAAAGAATTTTTTGAGACAGTGTCTCACTACACAGCCCTGGCTGGCCTGGAATTCACATTGCAGCCCAAACTGGCCCCAAACCCAAGCTCTCCTTGCCTCTAGGTGGTTGGTGGATAGGTGTGTTCCGCCAGCTCAGCTCACGATTAAGAAAAAAAAATACAGAAGGCAGACTGCACACGAATTCCCCATGACGATTCTGTTCCGTTTAAGCGGGAGGGCTGCAATATGGACTAAAGCCTTCGGGGCAGGGAAACATCCCTCCCCAAGGGATCCCAGCTCTGCACGACTCACCTGGGGCGAGGCAAGCATTCTTCAACACCAAGGACACGGGCTCGGGTTTGGGAGCAGGCACTATTTTAGGGTTTTGCTTGGGCCTCCCTCCAGTCAAGGACACAGGTTTGGGGTGTACAAAAGTTAAATGAGGTTGGGGAGGACCAACGGCTGCTGGCTGGGGGACAGATGATAGTGCCAGTCCACAGGGGGGAGGAGAAGGAATGGGGTGGTGGGCTGCGATCACGAGGCCCTGGCTGTGGCTGAAGGTGGTGGCAGAAGCGTCATGAGTGAGGGTGGCAGATGCCGTGTGGGTGATGACAGAGGACGATTTGCTGACTCCAGCGAATTTCTGTGGTTGCCCAAAGTTCGGTGGACCTGGGGGACTCAGAACAGGGGCAGGAGGAGGACCTAAGGGCAGTGAGGCTGGGGCAGGCGCTGGCGCAGGGCTAGGGGAGAGCAAAGTCATGGTGAAAACGGGGACGAAGGGCTGCGGGACGTTCAGGGGTGCTTCAGAGGAGCCGAAGTCCGCAGGTGGGATAAAGGGGTCCACAGTCTGTGACGTGCGTTCGCAGCCCCGCCCATCTGAGGCATCAAGGGAAGGGGCTGCAGAAGATGCAATGAGGCTGTCAGGCAGGCTCACGGTGGGCAGAGCTGTGGTTGTCAGGATGCTCTCCTGAGGAAGGAAGCGGAAACAAGGAGACAAAGCTAGATCAGATCGTTCACCTTCACAAGTCCAACTCTGGACATTGGGACAGAAGGAGCAAGGGACAGAGGCACCGTCCCCTCAGCCGACCGAGCTGGTAATGGATCTGTCAGCGGGGGTCTTGTTTCCATTAGGAACTAATGATAACACTGAGCTCAGACAAAGCAGCGGGCTTTGCAAGGCTGGACAGCAGCCTGGGAATATCCAGTTTCTAGCGTCTGGGAGGGATCTTCCCACAGCCCTGCCGGCTCCTCTTACAGTAAAAGCAGCCTGGACAAGAGCCCCAGGGACCCCCGTGCAGCTTCAGGTGTCAGCTTCTAGCCAGCGCTTCTGAGTGGAAAACCTACAAGGAATCAACTGCACGGATCATAGTCTCTGCACAAGAAATGGTCCCTTAGCAAGTGGAGAAGTATGAGGTTACTAGTGACTAGCTGGAATCAGCATCAGGTTGAGAGTCCCCACAACTGCCCCTCACTCAGTTCTGGAGCCCTAGAATGTTTAACCAACCTTTACTTATTGATAAGTGAAAAGCAAAAACAATACTCAGAACTCATTTATATTAGAGATCTACAATTTTCTTCTCTGACTTAACAGGTCAGAAAAAGCTGGCTACACGCTTCGCGGGGGCTTGAGGTTGCTTTGAAGGGGGCTCAATAGTTTCTTGGCACAGTCCACATACATTCCGCCCTGGAACTAGCAGCGCCCCCAGCATGCCGTGAATTATGGTCACATCCTGGCTTTGGCTGCGTAGTTCCCTGTTTGCCACATTTGCTGCTCCCCCCAGGACCTCTACCTGAGCAGGTGGGCTGGCAGGGTCTGAGGCAGGTACTGAAGCAGGTGGAGGCAGCATGGAGCCAAAGATAGATCGGCTGGAAGAGAAGAGATCTGCAAAAGAGCACAAAGACCTTTGAACCCCATCGGCTTGCCTTTCCTGGGTTATAGCACAAATAATTAGGGCCTGAACCCCATCCTACCGAGGGATGCCACGGTCAGAAGGTACCCCACACTCACATCCCAAGGTAACTCTTTCTGTGGAACAGAAAATCTGATTGGACCCCATCTGCTGGCTTTGAAATACTTTCAGGTCAGGCGTGGGGATGAAGCTACTTAACTGCAGAGACTTTCTTGGAGGTACTGAGTCACAGTGCCCTCTGCTGCCTAGCAGGGAGGTATACAGTTGGGCAAGCCAAGACAGAATGCCAGCTTCCTTCCAGAAAGGGTTCCAGAGCAATTTCCCCAGCCTTATAGTTTCTATAAAAAAAGTTTTGTTTCTGAAAACTGCTCGGTCCTCACTATGCGCATCCTAGCTATTGTCCCTGTGATCTGATCCAAGCTGGGCAAGGGAGAGCCAAGTGCCCCCTCTGTCTCTCCTTACCCTGGAAAGGTTCAAAAGTGTCCATGAAGTCCAGGTTGGGTTGCAAAGGAATTAGCCCTGGTTGGATCATGTCTGCATTTCCCAGATGTGCTGTAAGGAGTGTAGGAAGTGGAAGAAGTTCAGCCTCTTAGATGTTTCTGGACACACAACCCAACAGATCTTCCTGGTGCTGTCAATCCTAGACTTCCAAAAACTATAGGTATCTGGCTGGATTTCTATATTCTTTGAAGTTTGTGGTATTTTCCACTTTCAGAAGGCAGGAAAAAAGAATAGGCAAGTAAATTCAATAGCAACAAAGGGACACCCCAGAAAGTTATGAACAGTTCAGTAGTACAAACTCCCTGACATCACACCACCCTCACTTCTGCTGTATTTCATGTTCAGACTCTTCCCTGGAGAAGTGAAGACTGAAAGCCGCCAGGCCGTGCCCAGCATTGCTTCCAGAGATCCATGGCCCTGCAGCCTGAGACCTGGACACCAGCACGCATCCCACACTATGGGTCAGTATCAGAGCCATGAACTGGGTTGAAACTAGCGTCCCACTGATGCATTCTCTTTCACAGTGGGACGGAGGAAGGAGGGTCACCCCAATCACACAGTGCATGTGGCCCTCAGATAATGAGGTGGGTCAACCCTCTTCCTCCTGCCACACCTAGACAAGCATCACCTCAGCTTGAAAGCACCCGGAAGCAAGCCTGGCAGAGAAGGAGCCTGGCCGAGAGGGGCCACTGCTCCAGGATAAAAGCTGTAGTCACCTATTTCTCGTGGGTTGGGCCAGGCCACTGGCTGATGTGATGAAAGTGTGGAAAAAAGGGTGTCGCTGAATTCTGACATGAGCATATCTGTGTCCAAAAGTGGGTCCTCCTCCATGGGAACTGGGGTCTTCCAGCCATCCCCATGTTTGTGCCAGTAAAACATGTCGTCATCCTGTCACCAACACAGAGGACAGAGAGTCAATGGGCTGCAGTGAAATTTAGATTCTCGCTTCAGGTCACACAGCTACCCTATGAAAATTTAGAATTCAGTTCCGGCATGGGTCACACAGCTACGCTATGAAAATGAGACAGAGGTAAAGCTGTTCCAAAGCAATGTCCTTCACTTTGTCTAGAAGGCACGCCTGCTTCCTTGGCCACTCATGACCTCCCCACGAGGACCCAGCTCCATAGCTGGACCACAGGACTCGCTGGGGAAGTGATCCCTGCTGCACGCGTCCAAGCAGAGTCGCGCGCACTCACCTGAGCCAGGCTAGAGAGGTCCTCGTCCTTGTGCTGCTGCAGCTGCGGGCAAAGGAGCAGGTTACGCAGTCAGCAAGTGCCCGAGAGGAGCAGGATTCCAGATCCACCTCCCGACGTGTGAATGAACCATGGGACACCCAGACTCCAGCTCTCTGGAAAGCAGTTGGGGACCCCAATGGCTGCCGACCCAAGGTAAAGGCACAAAGAAGGAAACAGGGCTGCCTGCTAGGGCTTGTTGAGTGGAGTTTTCAGTCTCCATGCGCCATGTCTGGATGAAGCAGCTTGGAGTCTGGGGTCTCAGGGTACATTCTGAATTCGGATTCTGTCCCTTCCCTCCCTCACAGAAGCTTCCAGAAGATGCTCATTTGGGAGCCTCTGTCGTTACCCTTTTCTTGAAGTAAGTTCTCCATTTGTGATACTCCCGGATCACGATCTCGATGCGACTTTTCCAGTACTTGCCCTCTGTGGTGATGGCCTACAACCAAGAAGCCAAAATGAAAAGCATTCTTGAATGATCAACAACACTCAGCCCATGACCCCGAGTACCTACACTTGAAACGTTGTATTTGTGTCTCCAGGCTAGCAGGGCTACATAGTGAGACCTTGTTTCAAAAAAACTTAAAAGACAAAAACCAAAAACTAAAAAACAATTACTACCATATCTAAAATGGCATTCCAAATATTATCTAATATTATTGTCTGTGTTGTTAATAACAGATATATCCAAGTCTCTCAAAGTTGTTTCATTCCAAGTATATAAGGCATGCTTAGACAAAATTAAAATAGAAGAATTGTAAGATACAAAAAGCTTCCCCTCTTTGTATTTTGACAGATTTTAATATTCTGCTTATAAAAGATTCCTGTATATCCTTCTAGGTATCATCTGCACAGTTACAGTTAGAAGGGCACTTGAGATCACTTGCCCAGCCTGGAAGAGGCCCAGCACTATAAAAACAAGATTAAAAATATGCTCTTTCTTCAACATTTCTTCATATCATACTGAAGGTATTTTGTTTGTTTGTTTGTTTGTTTGTTTGTTTGTTTGTTTGTTTGAGACAGGGTTTCACTTAAAACCTGCTATGTAGGGCAAGGTTAACCATAAACTTCTATTTTTCTGTCACAAGTCTGACACCAGGCCTGGTTTTATGTAGTGCTGGAATCTAAGGGTTTTGCGACTGCTACTGCTAGGCCAGCACTCTGCCAGCTGAACTATATCCCCAGTCCCATCTGGAGAATCTTGAGTTCCTTTCAGCCACGTTCTTGATCTTTTTTGTGACACTGGACCTGCCCCTGCTAGGCCAAGTGCCCTTCACTGTTCTGGATGCTGCCCCCCCTCCTTATTTATTTACTTTGCTCTGTGTGTGTGTGTGTGTGTGTGTGTGTGTGTGTGTGTGTGCGTGTGCATCAGAGGGCATCAGGTGTCCCCTGGAGGAACAAGGATGCCTTCAGGAATCTTCCTGAATTGCTTCTACCTCCTTTTAGCTTCACTCTGGGATTTCCCAGTCTCCGGTCACAAGGACTGGAAGTGCAGGCCTTCTACCTGGCTTTTTCTTTTTCTTTTTTAATGTGGGACCTGAGATCTGAACTCAGGACCTTCTGCTTGGGAGGCAAAGTCTTAACTTCTGAGCTATCTCTCCAGCTCTGATGCTGCAGTAGAGTTTATTAGAGGAGAGAAAGAACGGAACTGCTGGACTCCAGACGTGGAACACCATGAGGGGCAAGGGCGCCCCAGAGAACTTATGGATTCCAGGCACGGAATCCATGTGGGGAAGGAGCTGACATGGAGTAACATGAGGGGCAGGCACCTCGATACTGCTTTCTTAAGGAACCAGCCATCCTCCCTGATGAGTCTCAGAAAAAACTCATTTTTTCATTCATGTGTGTGTGCGGGTATGTGGGGGGGGGCATGTCCATCAGAGGGCACTGTGTGTGTGGCGGCCCAAGGTAACTTAAGGAATCATGCTGGATGGTTTCACCTCCCTTTTGCTTTGCTCTGGAGTTTCCCAGGCTCTGCCTTCCAGGACTGGAAGTACAGGATGCTACCACTTTCACCTCGTGTTTTTAACATGGAATCTGGGATCCAAACTCGTGTCCCTCTGCTGTCAAGGCAGAGTCTCAACTCCTGAACCATTTCTCCAGACCAAGAAACACCAACTTTAAGTGAAAGCAAAAGATGAGCTCCCTGTGGCGGTAAAGCGTGTTGCAGTTTCCCTTTCTCTGCAACTCTCATGCAGAACCTGGCCCTCAGCAAGTGAACTGCAAGACCCCTCCTGCTGCCCCCTCCACGTCGTCACTGTCATGAAGTACCTCTGGTCGCCGGTGCTCGTCTACGTCAACAGAGCCATCTAGTGGGGTGACAAAGTGGCACACGGGATTCTTGCGCTTCTCCAAGTCTAGGTTGAGAGAGATATTATCACTGCACAAGATGCCCCAGAGAACTCTGACCAGTCTGTCAATCCGCCCCTCAAGAGAGAGGTGTTTGCCACACAGGCCTGGTGACCTTAGTTCAATCCCGAACCCAGGGTGGAAGGAGAGAAGTGACTCCACAAAGTTGTCCTCTGGCCTCTATACGCAAACCACGGCATGCGTTTGTCAACATATATCAATAATAATAATTAAACTAGATTAAAAGCAAATGTCACCTCAGTTATACTCCCAGCTCCTCTGAACAGAATCCCTTACTTTTTTGGGTCCAAGCACCCATGCACATTACACTGGGAGCAGAGCCTCACATGCCTGTCCTCTGGATTCGAGGCTCTGCTGGCTGATGTGATTGATGGCTGATGACTGGCCTAGTCCTGGGTGTAGCTTGGTTTATCAACCCATAGTGTTCAAGAGAGACCTCTGACTTCTGCTGGAAGCGCGCCATGTCGCAAGATGCTGAGCTCCGAGCCCACTGCCTCCCTCAGCCTCTTCCAGGCTGCTGCACTTACACTGCATGTACCACGCCCGCCAGATGGCGTTGTTGAGTCGGATCTTGTCTCTCCACTGCAGCTTCAAGCCTTTGAAATTTTTCCACTTCGGAGACACTAACTTCCCACTGGAAAGCAAAACAGAGTGGAGGTTTAGTAGGTCTTCGGAAAATGAAATTAAACTCCAAAAAGTGGTCAAATCATTCCAGTCCCAGAACCTTTGGTTTAACAAATAGTCGCTCTGGAATTTCATCCAAGTAGATGGGGAGAGCTCACAGGACAACAGGACATACTTGTGGGTGACATCACATAGCACTATGGTCTTTGGGTTCCTTCTGCCTACTCTTCACATTTTCCATAATTAAATATTAAAAGATACCTGTTCCAGGCATAGTACATACCTTTAACTCTAACAGGAGCTTGTGAGTTTGAAACTTGTCTGGATTACATAGCTAGATGCTGATTTAAAAAGAAAAATACAAGGGCTAGAGAGATGGCTCAAGGGTTAAGATTCTATGGGCACTTCTGGCTCTAGAAGGTAGAGCCTGGGAAATCCCAGAGCAAAGCCCAAAGGAGGTAGAAGCAATCCAGGATGATTCTCAAAGTTTCCTTTGGGCCTCCATGGGGACACACAATGCCTTCACACACATGAAAGAGAGGGGGGGGGAGGGAGGGAGGGAGGGAAGGAGGAATTTTATAAAACCTGCTGGACCAGTGAGATGGCTCAGCAAATCAAGGTGCCTGTGCAGAAACGGTGATCCACATGGTGGAGTGAACTGACTTCCGAAAGTTATCATCTGATCTCCACATTCATACCTGTGCACGTGCATGTACACACACACAAGAACACCCCAAACATTTTTAAAAATTTGTTGATCCTGGAAACTGGGCTCCTTTTCACTTATTCCCCCAGCCTCCACTTACTCATCTTGTCATCTGAGAAGGGAACCCCTCTGCCTGCTGCTCAGAGGCGGCAGTGGACCCAGAATGTGGAAAGCTGAATAATTAGTCATTATTAGGAGACTAATAGAAGAATCATAAGTCATTCTCCTACAACCACAGTTGACACTGACAACCTAGGCACACAAGAGTCCACTGGCCTTGACACCTGCCAGTCCCTTGCATCCTGCATCTAACACACACATGCTCTACTCTGCCTGTCCCCACTCCACACACATGCTCTAGACCAGTGCTGACCTCTTTCGGGCTGTTACCAGCTCATTCCAAGTCTCTAACCTAGACAACACTCACGAACAAGCTTATAAGAGAGCAGCTCAGTGGAAGCGCTTGCCTAGTGTGAGCAAGGGCTTGGGCTCCATTTCCAGCACCATCAAAGCAAAACAAAATGTGACCCAGCAATGCCTGTTCATGTGTGTACGCGCGCACATAACCACATACCCCGGCCACTTCCTCGTGACTGGTGCTCTCTTAAGGAGGCCCTCTAAGTCTCCTGCCACCTTAAAGGGGCTCATTTAATGCTTCTTGGGATGAGTCAAGGGCACATGGAAACCAGGATAAAAGCAAGCAAGAAAGCCGAACTCTTGGTATTTCACTGTGCCAAGTGCTGTGCCGGTAGCTGCCTGTAGACAGTTGGCAAAGGGACCCCTTTTTCAGGTTTAAGACAGGAAGGCATATCTCTGGTCCATATTAAAGGGGGCCTAAAGACACCCATTTCTTTCCCTAATCTACTCAGAAAGGCAATGTGAGGGGCAGAGATGCACCGAGTCACAGCAGCAAGTTCCTGAAGGAGACCCCCAAAGACA
Organism: Typhlomys cinereus; assembly: GCA_023101885.1. Lineage (NCBI taxonomy): Eukaryota > Metazoa > Chordata > Mammalia > Rodentia > Platacanthomyidae > Typhlomys > Typhlomys cinereus. The sequence continues at coordinate 4,096,595 of JALPQD010000152.1, forward strand.
GTAAACAAAATGGATGACATGGCTTGTAAAGCCAAAGCCCCCATTGGGCACTTGGAAAAATTTTTCTCTCCACCCAGACTCACAGAAAGCTGTGACCCACACCCTAGTAAAAGTCATAGCACATTCTCTTAGCTTGTTGGGCACGAATTAGCAACAGCCTCTACAGCAGGTCAGAAGCTTCCAGAGAGCCTCCAGCACGTCTTCATCTGTCCTCCCGGGTCTAACGCTCCCGGTGACTGGTAACCACACTGTGCTCATCGTGCCTCAGCAGCAGGTCCGAAGCGCTGCTGTTCATCTCCAGCCGCGCGACTAGCTGCTTGGCACTGCTGCTGGCTGGAAAAAAATCAAAATACTACCTCCTCAAGAGTGTTTTAATGAAGACTGATTGAGAGTGAGTATATGAGCACACACACACACACACACACAAGCATGCATGCATGTATAGTAAACTATAAAACAAAATACAAAAAGATTCATATGCTCCTGATGATCAAGTTCAAGTTACTACTAAAAGGCATATTTTGACACTCTTTGATCTGAGTCTCTACACGTTTACTATTCAGCTGCCAGTCTTGTGCAGGTAAAGAAGGGAGAGGTCTCCGGTCAGGCCCCAGGCTGGACTGATCCCCTGGGGTGATAGTCTGAGCTATTCTATACCCAATGTGGGAAGAACCTCAGCCCGTCTTTCTTGAAATTAAAAGCAGCCTTGGGAAATTAAAAAAAAAAAAAAAAAAAAAAAAGGAGGAGGGGAGGAGGAGGAAGAAGAGGAGGAAGAAGGAGATAGATGTCTTGTGTCCATCTCAATCTCAGGAACAGGGACTCGAAGAAGGTCAGACCTGTTACCCATGGAAGTAGCTGCAAGGCATAAACTTCTCGTATACTCATTGGCTCAACAACAATTAAACACCAACTACATGAGATGAAAATCTACGTACTAAGGAAGGACACAGGTGGGGTGGGCAAGCTTGGCGGAGGAAGCCAGAGGCTGGAGGACAACGCAGGACACACATCCAACTGAAGCCATCGAGGAGGCTCTCTGGAGGAAGTGGTGGTTAAGCTTGGGCCAAGAGAAGTGGGGAGACTCACGCTGTTCCTCTGCCTGGCTTGTAATTATGCAAAGGTAGCACAAATGGGGCTGGTCAGGGCAAGAAGACTTCTCTGTCCATCCCTCTAGATAAAAAGCTGGAGGCAGAACTTCTATCTTGAATAAAATCAGCCCTCCTTCCCTTCTTCCAGCTACCCTAGGCCTGAGGTCTAGAATACAAATGAAACTAAACTGTCTCTGTAGCTCAAGGAACCAAAGCAAAAAACTCCTTTTCTATTACTGACACTCCATCCTCATACAGAAACCTAGTATCTCAAGGTTGTACTGTGTACCCAGCTGTCCAGAAACAAGCATGGCAATCTGAGAGGTGGTTATAGAGGACCCACAAAGGGCTATGATAGACCTGTGATCCCAGGAGAAGGCAGCTGCAAGGGCCATGGTCTACACGGAGCTGGCAACCCACCTGACTTCCTGCAGTCTTACCTCTGTTGTGCACATGCAGTCACTCCATGCTTCTGTAATATCTGCACAGCCACCAGGTGGCGCTCCTCAAACACAAACCCATGAGTGCAAAACCAAACTGCTAACAGTCACTTCAGTCATTGCTAATCCCAAGTCAAGATGAGAAGCCAAATTCAACTCTATGATGTCAAAGGCTACAAAGGAAACTGGGAAGTAACCAGGTGGAAGAGTGTGGAAGAGTGCTTGCCCAGCACGTACAAAAACCAGGGTTCTATGCCCAGCATTGGTGGGGAAAAAAGAGAAAATTTCAGGTCAGGGAGACAGCTCGGTGGAAAACACTTGTCACTCAAGCAACATGTCAACCTGACCACCTCAATTCAGATCACCTGAAACCCACCTCCTACTAAAAAAAAAAAATCCAGATGTGGTAGTTCACATCTGTAACTCTAGCGTCCCTGTGCCTGGTCTGGAGTACACAATGCAATGGCAGAAACAAGAGAGACCCTGCCTCAGACAAGAAAGAATTGGAACTGACTTTCAAAAGTTATTTCTCTGTTCTCAACACTCCCACTATGACATGCACAAGCCAATATACATCCAGACACACACATTATACACACAGTCATACCATACAACCACACACGGGAGGGACGGAGGGAGGGATGGAGGGAGGGGTACGGTGAGATGGCTCAGCAGGGGCGAGACTGGTCAGCAGGTACCTGAGCACCCTGAGTTTGATCCAAGAGCCCACATGATGGAAGTTGCCCTCTGGTTACCACACATGCACCATGACCCACGTGCACAGTCCCTCTCCCTTCCTTCACTCCCCCTCTCTCTAACAGATCAATAAAGACAAAGAATGCTCTAGAAATGCTAGGAGAGATTTCTGAAAAAGTTTCTCCAAATTAACAAATGAGAATGCTGCTAATGAATATTCAGACATTCCTTCAGAGAACATGAGGAACAGTGGGGAAATAAAGTTTGATTGAATGAACTGAATGATTGGAGACCTCGGCTGTCAGCTGCGTTCTGCGGCTGCTGCTGCTTTTTGAGAGAATGCTCGAGCAAGAGGCAATGCTCAGCTCTGTCCCAGCCAGCAGCATCTCAGATCCCTAACCTACTGCTGCCCTCCCTGTTTCCTTGATGATCCACTGCTGTCTTTTCAAGGCTTGCAATTTAACCTCCACTCCAAATCAGTCTCTTGCCAGACCTCTGAAGAATCCATGGTTTGCAAGCCCAACCCAACACAGTCATGAGAGGGGCCTTTGTTGTCCTGTGGATTTCCTGTTTCATCGTTAAGAACCTGCCTTCTAGGAAGGGTGGCTAGGCAAGCTTGCAGAGATCTTTTCATGGAAACACCCAGGATTTAATAACTACATGTAGAAGGGGGGTGATAAGCTTCCTTCTGGATCATGGCCCTGACTCAAGCAGGGCTGGGCAGGGAGACTTCTAGGTATAGGGGGTGGGACCACCTGACAGAATTTCCTTAGTGTTTCTGGTTGTACTTTGAGAAGGGAATCATTTGGAAGATGTATCCTGCTCTCAGGGTTCTCTCAGGAATGGGCTGTGCCTTGTGGAGTCTTTCAGAGCAGACTCCTAATTTTGAGGGAAGTTTGACTTGAATTTTGAAAAGCATCCTTGTGGGTCTCGGTATATGTGTCTCCTCTTTCCTCTGTGAAGAGCCAAACCCATCAGGAAAGAAACTTTTTCAGAAATCTCTCCTAGCATTTCTAGAGCATTCTTTGTCTTTATTGATCTGTTAGAGAGAGGGGGAGTGAAGGAAGGGAGAGGGACTGTGCACGTGGGTCATGGTGCATGTGTGGTAACCAGAGGGCAACTTCCATCATGTGGGCTCTTGGATCAAACTCAGGGTGCTCAGGTACCTGCTGACCAGTCTCACCCCTGCTGAGCCATCTCACCGTACCCCTCCCTCCATCCCTCCCTCCGTCCCTCCCGTGTGTGGTTGTATGGTATGACTGTGTGTATAATGTGTGTGTCTGGATGTATATTGGCTTGTGCATGTCATAGTGGGAGTGTTGAGAACAGAGAAATAACTTTTGAAAGTCAGTTCCAATTCTTTCTTGTCTGAGGCAGGGTCTCTCTTGTTTTTTAAAGAAAAAAGTTTATGTGTGTGTATGGAGACAGATAATCTGGGAGTCAGTTCCTTCCATTATGTGTTCCAGGGATCAAACTAAGGTTGCCAGGCTTGGCGAGCATCTCGTACCTACCTGCCCATTTGTATTTTTAACAGGGAGATTTACATACAGACATATAAGAAAGATGGAGGGAAGGAGGACGGCCAGAGGACCACCTACAGGAAGGACAGTGTGTAGGTTAAGGAGCGATTGATCCCATGGAGTTAGAGTCTAGTGAAAAAGAGTTTTCTCCACTTAAAATCTGAGTGTTTAAATATAACACAGGACTGCGTATCATGCTTCAGGCTGTGGTCCTAGCACGAGGAAGGAAGGTTCCATAGTGTGAGGCAGCCTGCGCTCACGATGAGTCCAGGATGCAATGTGAGAGACGAGTACTCTCCCAAACCCAAGATTAATTAAAAAACAAAAACAAAACAAAAAAACCATAGGAATGTATTATTTTTTCAAACATAACAAGGACAAAACTCCAGGCATACCCCAAGACCTAACCGGCAGTCTAGTTAACTGCAAAAGGCAATTAGCTGCAGATAGAAACTTGTGAATGAGTCAATTCTGTCCACACACTCAGACAGACAGCTAGCTAGCTGTTCCTCGGCGCTGCCCCTAATGAGTGACGGCGGGATAATGCCCGGTCTTGTCTCTCCTCCAGGACTGACTCTCTCTTCAAGAGCCGGCTCTGTTGGCTTGTCTTGGGATCTGGGCCTGGTCCCACAGGCTGCCGGAGCCAAAACCAACAGGCTGCAGTGGGACAAAGGTTCATTGAGGAGCCAGGATGCAGGGGCAGCACATGCAGGGCACGGAGAGAGCGACCTGCCTGGGGGCTGCCCTGCGTAGCGTGGCCACTCCTGAGCAGACCAGATGCCTCCTGCACAGGGCAGGGGTTCCGGTCGCATCCATGGGCCTAGCACGAACACCTCTCCTGTGCCTGAAGCTCATCCTCCTCGTAGGCCACGTGGTATCTTTAGTTTTAAAATTCAACTAAATGCTAAAGACAAGGCAGAAACCGTTCCCAAGGTGTGTCGTGCCTCAAGGATACATGTGTGCACTGTGCTGTGCATGTGGATGCAGACGTGCCACGTGTGTGCTGATATATTTATGAACGTTTGTTTATCCTTTGTGCACAGAGCAGGAATAAACATTTCCATCTTCGTAGAAAGCAGGGCAGCCTGAGGGAAGAGAACCAGACAGTCGCCTAGCTACACTGTGACCTCACCTACACTCTTGGTCCTGTCACTTTGAGCGACCTGCAGTCTTATTATCTATTTGGGGATAGCCTGGACCCAACATACACCACTTTAGGAAAATGAGAGAAAGCAGAGTGGTCTAGGAATTTGTTAATCGGGCTCAAGAGGCACAGAGCGTCTCGAAAGCACAGTGCCTCCATTTCTGGACAAATCACACGAGCTGCCTGCTGACGACGTCTACCAAGCAGGAGCACTGGGTAGAATATGCCCAGGCATGGAGATCTGTGCCTGGCCTGGAGCAAGTGATGCTCATGTTTCTGGGTCTGAAGTATCACATTCCGGCTGTAACGGACCCACGGCTAGGCTCCACTTAAAGCTGTAGGCAAATACTTTTGCAGAGCACGACTTATTAGCATAAGTAAGACTCTAAGTTCAGCACTGCATCATTTGTTAATTGAACTTAATAGACATCTGTTCACAAACCTAGCAACCTTAGTTTGATCCCCAGAATTAAACAAGGTGAAAGGAGGGCAATGACTTCCAAAACTGTCCTCTGACCTCCACCCAAACACACGTGGGCACTCTCCTTTTTTCCTCTCAAATAAACACCTTGTAAAAAGACATAAAGCCAGCGTGGCATGCCTGCAATCCAAGTACTCAGGACGCTGATGCAGGATTTTGAGACCAGTCTGGACTACACAGCATGTGCTGAGCCAACCAGTCTTAAAGAACAAAATGAAACAAACAGCAAAACACTGTCTCAAAAACAAAAATGAAACAAACAACAGTGGTTAAAAAAAACCAACCCTATATATTATTAGCTGTGATCTCTACATGAGCTGTTCTTCATGCACTTCACTGACTCTGAGGAAGTCACGAAAAGGGAGCGAGGAGCCCGACGTACTCTTCACCTAGGGGTGGCAATCTTGTGCAGATGCAGAACAATATCAAAGTGAGGAAATTTCCTTTGGTGCATTACAGGCAACCAGCTCACTGTCTTGTTCAGTTTTCCACCACTTGGTGAAAGAATAGTTCTTTTTCAATTTTTAACTTGTAATGTGTTAGATACAATAACCATTTGGGAAGTTTCTACCAATGTTCCCCCTAGACTTTTTTTCTTTTTATTGTACTCATGCTAGGGAAGTATTATAAAGTTAAGCTAACCCCCAGCCCTTTCCTAGGTTTGTTTTCGTGTGTGTGTGTGTGTGTGTGTGTGTGTGTGTGTGTGTGTGTGTGTGTCTGTCGTCTGTCTGTCTGTCTGTCTGTCTGTCTGTATCAGACTCAGTGTCCCTGTGGAGGCTCAAGGGTGACTTCAGGAATCACAACCCTGGGTTGTTTCTACCTCCTATTTGCTTTGCTCTAGAGTTTTCCAGACTCCACCTTCTGGACCAGAAGTACAGGCCACTGCCATTTCCACCTGGTGCTTTTAATGGGATCTGAACTGGGGACCTTCTGCTTGTGAGGCAGAGGCTTACCCCCTGAGCCATCTTTCTGGCCCTTCCTAGGTAGGGTTTGGAATCACACTTTTAAGAAGTTGCATATTTGCATAGCATAGTCAGCCCCATATCATTCTCATTTCTTTTGTTTTCCTCTTTGTCCACCTGCCCCATTCAGAGAGTTGGGGCTTGTTTTTTCCCCTTATTATCTCCCTCCCACCCCTTGTTTTTTTTTTTTTAATTTTGTGTGTGAGCACATGCACAACACACATATGGAAGTCCAAGGACAACCTGTAGGAGTCAATTCCTCCCTTCTACCGTGTGCTTTCAGGAACCAAACTCAAATCATTAGGTGGACTTGCAGCAAACACCTGCAGCTGCTGCGCTGTCTTGTCGACCTTATTTTCCTCATGTTTGTCCATGTGATGTCAAAAGTGTGAAGGCTTAAAGTCAACATTCCTTTCTTTTTTTAATTTTCTTTTTTAAAATATTTACTTGTGTGTCTATGGGGGAAGGGGCAGCGCATGTACTCATGGAGGCCCAAGGGTGGTTTCATGTTGCTCTGCATTGCCTCCTTCCTTCTGGCTTTGCTTGGAGTGCCCAGGGGCTGCCTTCCAGGCCCAGAGGGGCAGGCCCTCGCCACTTCGACCTGACGCTCTGATGTGGGATCCATGATCTGAACTCAGGTTCTTGTGCTTGCGGGGTAAACACTTCACCCCTGAGCCTTCTCTCCAGCCTCTCATGATTCCTTGTCGCTGACTCCCGTGAGCTGGAATTATTATAGGTACACTTCCCATCATTTACAGGGTCCTGGGGAAAGGAACACTAGCAACTTCCATGGCATACAGTGGAGGTCAGAGGGCAAGTTTTGGTTCTCTCCTTCCACCACGTGGGCTCTGGGGAGACTGAGCTCAGATCACCAGTTTGCATACAGCCTCACACGCTCAGCCACCTCACCGGCCATCCCACCCTGTTTGCACTTGCATGTCTTTTTTTGTTGTTTTTTTAAAGTAAATATTATATATCCACACTGAAAGAAATGTTAAACAATACTAAATGCATGAAGAACAAAAGCAAAGTCAGGGCAATTCTACACCTAGAAAGGCACTGTTTAACTCTGAGAAAACTGGGCTGGAGAGACGCCTCAGGAGTTAAGACTGTCTCACAAGCAGAAGATCCTGAGCTTGGATCTCAGGTCCCACGTAAAAACACCAGGCGGAAATGGTAGAGGCCCGCACTTCCCGCTCTGGTGGGCGGAGCCTGGGAAATCCTGAGTGAAGCAAGGAGGCGGTAGAAGCAATCCAGAATGATTCCCAAAGTCATCCTTGGTCCTCCACAGGGACACATAATGCTCTCTGATACACACACACACACACACACACACACACACACACACAATAAATGAATAAATAAACAAATAAACAAACATATATATACATATATATGTAGAGAGAGAGAGAGACAGAGAGAGCCCCCAAGTTGGCTTCAAACTCATTATAGCTTAAGCTCCTGATCCTCCTTTCACTTCCAAGTGCTGGAATTACAGGTGTGAGTCGCCACACCCTGTTTATGGCAACAAATAAATAAAACAAATAAATAAAATATTTAAATTTGAAAAAATGTATGCTGGTACACTCCTATAATCTACTTGTGAAGGGAGCACAGGAAGATCACCGCAAGTCTGAGCCCAGTCCCAGTTAGAGTTCCAAGACAACCCAAGTCACACAGCAAGACTCAGTCTCCAAAACAAGTGTGGAGAATACTATGTAGTAAAGAAGGTCAGGGGGCTGGAGAGGTGGCTCAGGGCTTAAGCCTCCGCCTTGCAGGCGGAAGGTCCCGAGTTCGGATCCCAGATCCCACGTATAGACGCCAGGCGGAAGCAGGGGCAGCCTGCGCTTCTGGTCCTGGTAGGGCGGAGCCTGTGAATCCCGGGGCAGAAGGAGGCGGAGGCATCCATGGTGGTTCGCGAATTCGTCCGTGGTTCTACATATACATAGACACACACACACACAGACACACACGCGCGCACACACATGCGCACAGTTGAATAAAAAAAAAAAAAAAAAAAAAAAAAAAAAAGAAGGTCAGGCTCCTGGGTGGGGAATTCCAGACCCTGGAAATGTCCTGCTTGAAAGGCTTGTTTTGCTTCTGAAACTTCAGCTGCAGGACAAACTAACAATGTGTCTTACCATGGGGGCTTTGGAGCAGGGCTCTCAGTCCAGCCTCCAGGGGCGCAGGCTGTTAAAGTCTTAGTAACACCGTTGGAGGCTGGAGTTTCAAGGTCAGCAGTCAGCAGTGTGGACAGAGTCCCAGAAAAACTCTGCTGGCAGCGGATGCAGACTCTTGTTTAGTTAACAGGGTCACGATGTATCCAAGCCCAGCCTTACCTCCTGCTTCAGCTTCCCAACTTGCCTACTGCACACTGAATCCTTTCCCTGCTTACAAACTACAGCACAGTTTAACAGCTTTCAGTGACTTCTATGGATCTCTCCAATAAATTATTGAAAGTCAGGATGATTTTGCAAAGCCCACAGTGCAAGCTTTGAGTTGTTAAAATTAGTCTTATATAGGATGGTTCTCTCTAACTTTGTAACTGATCCATACACATATTCAGTGTACTGTATATAGGCTCAGACATAAACATTTAAATATGTGGGATTGTGGGGGGGTGCTTCTTTTTAAAGACAATTTCACTATGTAGCCCTGACTGGTCTATAACTCCTTAAACAGACCAGAAAGACCCCCTCAATCCCATGGCAATCCCCCACACCCAGCTCATGCTTTTGCTTTACAAACAGTGAGCCATGCATGCCTCGGCACATGTGTGGAGATCAAAGGACGACCTTAGGTGTCAGTCCTTGCCTTCCACCTCTCTGTTGTTGTCTTCCTCCTCCTCTCAGGTTTTTTTTTTTTTTTTAATTTTTTTTATTCAATTGTGAGTGTGTGCACGTGTGTGTATGTATGTGTGCGAATTTGTGTGTGTAGAACCACGGATGAATTCGGGAACCACCATAGACTGCCTCCACCTCCTCCTTGTTTACTCTGCCCTGGGATTCACAGGCTCCGCCCTACCAGGACCAGAAACGCAAGCCGCCCCCTGGCGTCTATACGTGGGGTCTAGGATCCGAACTCAGGACCTTCCGCCTGCAAGGCAGAGGCTTAACCCCTGAGCCACCTCTCCAGCCCCGTCTCAGGTCTTTTGTTTGCAAGGCGAAGGTTTTAGCCCGTGAGCCATCCCCAGCCCTCCCTGGCAGAAGTCCCACAGGCTCTCCTTTCTCCGGCTCCCATCTTGCCATGTGAGCTTGAGGTGTATGTTGCTGAGCCTGGGTTTACGTAAGTTCCAGGCATAATGGAAGGATGAGGAAAAAGCAATAAAACTGGGGAGAGTTTGAGGGGTTCAGTTGCCATAAACAGGGTGTGGCGACTCACACCTGTAATTCCAGCACTTGGAAGTGAAAGGAGGATCAGGAGTTTAAGCTATAATGAGTTTGAAGCCAACTTGGGGGCTCTCTCTGTCTCTCTCTACATATATATGTATATAAAGTACTATATATTACTAATATACAGTGCTTTTTTTCTAGAAAAAAGGTTAACACAGATAAGGGTCTTCACAGTCTCATGGGAAAAGTTTTTAGGTCACACCCCTCCCCACACATGCACCCAGGCATGCACGCTCTCATTCATGAACATGCACACACACATGCACATGTGTCGTATACACAGAGAGAGCAAGATAGGCCAAAGGTGTAACTCAGTAATGCAGCTGCTTAGCATGTGGGTTGGGAAGGAAGAGAGAACAAGGAGGATGGGAAGGAGAAGAGAAGATGAAAAATTATTTGCCTTTTTTCTTTTTCTTTAAATTCATGAATATTCATTATACATAGTATAATGAACATTTTCATGCATGTGTACAATACACTTTGAGCATGTTCCCCCATGCACATATTTCCCCTTTATCTTCCCTCTTCCAAGTTAGCCTTCTTTGTCCCTTAGACGGTTTTACTTCTACTTTCATGTTACATTGCACATACATATTTTGTGTATCAGTACAGTATCTAGGTGGTATTTGAACTTCTATAATCTTCTTTATGTGTCCTTCACATTTCTGATCACAATACTTTTGTAACATTTTAAAATAATGTAAAAAAGGAGATGATTACATAACATGCTGGGTGGTTGTAGCGACCTAACTGTAATTGCAGCCTCAGCAGGCACAGACTGGGACCCCACAGCAAGCTGGCAGGGCAGACTAACCCATTAGTGAGCTATGGGTTTAATTAGAAATCCTGGCTCAAAAAAAAAAAAAAAAAAAAAAAAAAAAAACAAGGTGGTAGTTGGGGAGGGGGGCTCAAGGATTAAGACTGTACCTCACAAGCAGAAGGACCTGAGTCCAGATTCTGGATTCCCATGTAAAACCATCAGGGAGAGAGTTTCAGCCTGCACGTCCAGCCCTGCTGGGCAGAGTCGGGGAAATCCCAGAACTAAGCAAAAAGGAGGTAGAAGCAATCCAGGATGATTCCTGAAATCATCCTTGACCCTCCACAGGGACACAGGGTGCCTTCTCTCTCTCTCTCTCTCTCTCTCTCTCTCTCTCACACACACACACACACACACACACACACACACACACATGGCAGATGAAGGACTGAAGATGATTCTTGTTATCAACCTCACATCTACACAAAAAAGAAAAAAAATAACAGTAAAATAGTATAAAAATAAAATTTCAGAAAATGGAATAAGCAAAACAAAATCAAATGGCTGACTGGAAGCGAAACCCTGTCCACGTTTTATTGTACTAGCACAGCCCCACCCAGTTGATAAGTAAACGGCCACTCTCCTGGGGCTGGGGCATGGTAACTCAGGTAACTTCCCTGCCTGTGTGAAAAGTAGGATTTGGGGTAAGGAATGGAAACTCCCACTCCATGGCAGACCCCTGGCCTAGCGAGGAATCCAAGCAACAGCTTTTTGGCCACAGCATGTGGCAGAGTGAAGACTCTAGATGCTCTAGGCGATGCTCCCCAAAGACCAGAAGCAGGTCATGCTCCAGTCGTGCTGCAAGTGTTTCTGAGCTCTTAGGAGCACAGGCTAGAAGCAAGTGTGTTACTGTCCCCATCACTAGTTACTCTGAGCCGCTGCCAGCTCCACAATCTACTTAAAAGTCAGGGAAATCTGAGGCCGTCAGTTTCATCTCAAGGATAAGGTAACACTCTACAGGTAGCCAAGATCTATAAATAGGCTTTCTCTTTTTAGATGAGAAAGAATTCAATCTGCCTGGTCCAAACTGCTTCCCAGCCCTAAGAATCCAGAAGTGCACATTCCCCAGAGAGTGAGGCTGGTCCAAGCCCGAATGAGCTGGGTGTGGCAGTGCACTTGTAGCCCTAGACCCGGATGGCTCAGGCAGGAGAACTGCTACCAGTTTAAGGCTTGTCTGATCTACTCAGTGAGTTCGATGAACTACACGGCAAGACTCCATTAAAAAATACAACTAAAATGGAAATGAAAGGTTTCCAGATGAGATGAGCAGGCAGCTCATTACCAGCTGCCATTAGTGGAAGATGTATGGATGGCACATTGCAGCTGTGGCTAGTGGCTTATCTTTGAGGAGACGATTCAGCCAACCAAACAAATAATTTTGACCAGTACAAATCCCAAAACAAAATAAGTCCTTCCTAGTTGAGGGTCCTGGTACACATTAGCTACCTCGGCTCTTTCAGATAATCAAGAGTTCAAGGCTATCTTAACTACGTGAGGCCTTGCCTCAAAATTAAAACAACAAAAATCTCTTCCCTTGGCTTCCATTTGCTCCTACTGTTCTAAAACCCCTCCCTCTTTTCAGCAAACTTAAAAACAGCACTGTGAGATAAGGTAAATTTTAGTTCATTATAAAAAGCTAATGTTAACCTCAGACCTTTAGATATTTATTATTAAATTTGATTCACAGGTATTTCCTAGCTTAATGAATGCAAATACATAAAAAGAAACATGTATTTTTCATAGTTGTGAGATACCAAACCTTAAGTCACTGTGGTACTATAAAAATTTAGGTTAGAAGGCAACACGGTTCAGCAGGTAAGGGTGCTTGCTGATACTAGAGTTCGACACCCAAGGGTTCACATGGTGGAAAGACAAGAGTCCTTGTTGTCTTCTGGTCCCCATACACAAGTCATGGGGTGCATAATACACACAAAAATAAATACATAAATGTGAAAAAAAAGCATGCTTATGATCACAGTCTATACTCTTACAGAGGTAGGGGAAGAAATATCAGGAATTTGAGGTAACCCTGGGTCCATGTTTCAACCACCTCCCTGGAAAAAAAAAGGAGGAAAAAAAGAAGCCAGCATGATGGAGAAGGAATGGAGGAGATAAATAAATAAAAAAAGTATAAACAAGGATGTTCAAAGTATTGCTAAACTCGAATCCCAATCCCATCTCACAACCATATACAAAATAGATCACAATTCTCAATGTAAAAGCAAAAAAGTATAAAACTTCTATGACGTGTGAATACGGCTCAGTCACGTAACACTTGCGTATCATGCAAAAGACTCTGGGTTTAATTTCCAGTACCAAAAACCAAAAACAAAATAGTCTTGAAGAAGACAGTGGAGAAAATCTCAGCATTTCTGGGTTTGGCAAAGATTTTTTAAATAGGATTAAAAAAATTGGAAAACACATCTGGGAGTTCATCAAAATTTAAAATTTGTTCTTCAAAATGAAACTGAAAATGATGGTGCTAGTGTATTTCACTGCATGGACACAGAGAAAAAGGTCGCAATGACAAAACTACAAACCGAAACTAAGCATTTCAAAGAATTTTGCCTATTTCTTGCTGTCCTTTGGAAATCCCCATGGACAACGACTACACAACTCTAGGTGATGAGGTGGGAGGGAGGTAAGGAAGAACTTCTATAAAAGCATTTCTCTATGCAAAGTCTCATTTCTGAAGAATGTACTCTAATTTCAGTATTTTGTCCTTTCCCATAGTTTCCATATCATACATAAAGTTGATTTGACCATTTTCAATGATATAACTGAATAAGGGCAGGTTCAAATTAACCCAGAAAAACATTATCTCAGAACTATCTAGATGGAGCTCAATTTCACTACTTAAAAGTCAGTAAAAGTAATTCAAGATAGATGATAAAAAGTCTTTGTACTTGACTCAGAGAAGAGTTTCTAAACCCTCATTAAATTAATTACTCTTATTTTACACTCAATTTAACAAGTTGTTTTTTGGTTTTTGGTTTTTTGGGGGGTTGTTTTTTGTTTGTTTTGTTTGCTGTTTTTGTTTTATTTGTTTTTTGAGGATTAAGGCAGAGTTTATTAAAGGAAAAAAGGAATGGAATTCACAGATGTGAATCTGTGAAGGTCAAGAAAACCCCAAGAACTCATGGACTCCAGGCATGGGATCCATGAGGGACAAAAGAAATGAAAGGAACTTATAGACATGCAGTCCAGGAGGGGCAAGGAGCCAAGATCTCAACTTAACAAATTATGGGAACCAGTGGGATATGGGCAACTCAAGGCAAAAAGAGAGGGTTGGCAGTGAACTCCCAGAGTGAGCGCAGGTAGCAGCCTCTGAGAACCAGTCATCTGAGAACCAGAAGCTCCTGCTGAGAGGCGAGCTTTATGTCAGCAATGCACACCCAACTCTGGGAGGATCTGGGATCTGAGCGGAAAAGCGTGTACCCCTAACAGTGGAAGACTGAAAAATTCCTGTAATCGGGTTAGGCTGGTGGCTCAGTAAGTAACATGCCTACCTTGCAAGCATGAAGACCTGAGTGTGGATCCCCAGAACCTACAAAAAAAGTAGAGTGCGCAGTGCAAGCCTGGTCAACCAGCTTAACTGCCACAGCAAGAGACGCTGTTGGAGGAAGACAGCTGACACTGACCTCTAACCTACACACACACACCCTTACACACACCTAACACACACACTATTACTGTAATAATACAGTAAGTAATATCCAGAAACATACTTCTAAGTAATCAAAGACAGTTTTAGACAGGGTCTAAAACAAACAAACAAACAAACAAACAATAAACTGGGCCTGGGAGAAAAACTGTGAGTCCTTTCCTAGCACAATAAAGACTTCAGATTCCATTTCCACCACCAAAAGGAGGAAAAAGTTAATACAGGGGATTAAAATACAGGGGATTAAAGTGTAACGTTAACCTAGCATGTATGAGGACCTGGGTTCTATTCCCAGCACAATAAAAAGTTAAAATACTGGGCTGGAGAGGTGGCTCAGGGATTAAGCCTCTGCCTTGCAGGCAGAAGGTCCTGAGTTCGGATCCTAGACCCCACGTATAGATGCCGGGCGGAAGCGGGGGCGGCCTGCGCTTCTGGTCCTGGTAGGGCGGAGCCTGTGAATCCCGGGGCAGAAGGAGGTGGAGGCGTCCATGGGGGTTCCCGAATTCGTCCGTCGTGGTTCTACACACACACACACACACATGCGCGCACACATACATACGCACACACGCACAATTGAATAAAAAAAAAAAAAAAGAATTAAAAAAAAAAAAAAGAAAAAATACTAAGCTATACTGTACTCAATATGATCAAGAAAACAGTGAAGATTTTTAAAAATTTTTTCTATTATTATTTATTATGTATTCAATTGTGCGTGTACGTGTATGTGCGTGTGTGTAGAACCACGGACGAATTCGGGAACCACCGTGGACGCCTCCACCTCCTCCTTGTTTACTTTGCTCCGGGATTCAAAGGCTCCGCCCTACCAGGACCAGAAACGCAGCCCCCCCCCCCCCCCCCCGCTTCCGCCTGGCATCTAGGATCCAAACTCAGAACCTTCCGCCTGCAAGGCAAAGGTTTAACCCCTGAGACACCTCTCCAACCCATGAAGATTATTATATATGAGAAGTTTCCAAGTTCCATAAAAACAGTTAATCTGGGATTAATTGTGTAGCTCAGTTGATACAGTGTTTGGCTGACAAGCAGACTCTTATATTTAATCCCCAAACAGTGCAACACTCAGGAGGAGCTGAGGTCCCAGGTCATTCCTGGCTACAAAGCAAGTTCAAAGGCCAACATGAGCTACACGAGATCCTGTCCAAAAAAAAAAGTGACCTATGAGTCTGGCCCAGGGGTCTCCTACCCGGGATGGGGGAAGCAGGACTCTGAGGCCAGTTCTGGCTACTCAGCAAAATCTTGCTGCATCAAAAAACAAACAAAGGGGGTTAATTTTATTTTCATGAAAGACAGGATTCAGAAATGATGGGGAACAGTGGCGTCTATATCACAAAAAAGAAGCTGTCCCTTAAAAGGGGGATGATACATGAAATATCTTTGCAAAATACTTTTTAACAGTAACCCAACATTAAATGCCACAAGACTCCTCCTGCCTCGACTTCTCAGATGGGTTGCAGGTCGCCAAGTCAGCATGTATATCTGCATTTAACTTTTCTTTTCAAGATGAGGATAAAATCTGGCAGTGCTCCCAGGCGGGCCTCACACTCCTGAGCTCAATGAATGCACGTCTCAGTTACTCCAGTAGCTTGGGCCTGTGGTACGCGCCACTGCATCTGCATAAGATGTTACTCATGATCCATTTTTAGATTTTTCTGTGTTCCTCAAACTGTGGAGATGGTTCCCGGTCTGTCTTGAATGAGAGCCAGCCCTTTGGAGGTCATTTTACATCCACTCTGCCACCCAGCTCTGCGGCCACGTAGCCTCCTCCCACCCTGTGGCTCTGAGATCTTAGGGGAAGGCATTTCAGTCTGGTTGTTAGACAAGAATTTTAAAACATTTTTCACACTGCATTTTTTCCAAGCTACTCAAATTTGTAGCTGTTACTCCCAGTGCACAGAAAACAGTCTCCTCGTTATCACACAAATGCCTTCCAGACGAGCTGCCTTCATCCCAGGGCAGTCCTTGATGCCCTCTCCCTTCCCGGCTGGGAGTTCCCAAACATCTGGATGTGTATCAGATTTGAGATATGAAACAGCACTGAGATGTGGCTGGAGACACTGTGATATTAGCGCAGAAACCAAACCTGGGGCTCTGAGCCTGCCCTGCTCTGTGGAAGCTCAGCCAGAAGATTCCTCCCTCTTGCTAGTCACCTCTGTAGCTGGAAACCTGTCACAAGATAGGACCAGGACAAGAAGCCAATTGGGGGCTGGGGAGGTGGCTCAGGGGTTAAGCCTCTGCCTTGCAGGCAGAAGGTCCTGAGTTCGGATCCCAGATCCCACGTATAGACGCCAGGCGGAAGCAGGGGCAGCCTGCGCTTCTGGTCCTGGTAGGGCGGAGCCTGTGAATCCCGGGACAGAAGGAGGTGGAGGCGTCCATGGTGGTTCCCGAATTCGTCCGTGGTTCTACACACACACATACACACATGCGCACACACATACAATTGAATAAATAATAATAAATAATTAAAAAAAAAAAAAAAAAAAAGAAGCCAATTGGGAGGCCAGTGGTAGTAGTGGTCACGGCAGGCAGACAGCAGGCCCGAGCAGGTGGTCCATGCACAGAGCAGGCAGTGGGATTCCTGGAAACTCAAGGTTCCAGGGCCTTAACAAGCAGCAACACTGGCTATAGCCCAGCCATGGTACAGGAGAGGATGGAATGCCTACAGAAGACATCTGTCTGCTCTAGACAGCAAAGGAAAAGGTGCCTCTCCCTTCTGAAACCTCCTTCCTGCCAGCCAGCTCTAGGGACGGGACACAGGCTTCAGGGCACCAGAGTGCTTCAACCAAACCAGCTGGCACGATTCAAAACAATAGTAGCTTTGTAAGGAGATTGCAACAGCCCCATAAGAGCTGGTTGAAAAACCTGCCCCCCAATGTCTACTCTCTAGTTCCCGTGACTTTGAGACATCATGTTGAAAAGGAGGAACTCACAGGAGGAACCCACGTGAGAAGCCTCAGCTGCTCTTCAGAAATGACCCTTGCAACTGGTTGTTGTATATGATCTACCTAGTCTTCCTCACGGAGAAGTTTTTCTGTGTTCCTAGCCGACAAACAACAATAGGTGAAACACTACAGTTTCTACAGGGCTGCTCCCTAGGTTACAGGGTTCAGGAGAAAGCACACCTAAGACCTCAATGTGAGCTGGCAAATTGGGTGGCTGTTCCCCATCTCTACAAACTCCAAAAGCTCTGCTTTGGGGTCTCTGCTTTAGGGTCTCTGCTTTGGGGTCTTTGCTTTGGGGTCTGCTAGAACAGGAAGCAGGCCGTTCCCTCTGGAGCACTGGAGGCTTGGGGAAAATGAGGCTTCAGTATTTCTCACAGCACACCCTCCCCGGCTCACTGTACCTTCGCTTTGCCCTCCACATGCACCTATGGCACCAAGGAGCCAGCAACAAGCACAACAGAGATAAGCAAACAGATTTATCTGAGGAAGCAGGTGGCTGCCTTGCTGTCTGCATGTCTCCCCCAACTGCCCTCTGAAGGCCCTAGAGGAGGCTGCGCACGGCACAGCTGAGCTTCACCTGCCTGTCTGCCCCTGGGTGTTGGGCAAGGGCAATGTTGAGAACAAGCCAGAGCTGATATCTGTGTTCTTTGCTTTTGGTGAAGTCAGGCTTTCTGTGGCAAACTTACTCATTGGGGGGAAAACAAGGATCCAAAGAAGCGCATGTAACTATAGCTCAGCGGCAGAGTACGTTGCAGCATGCATGAAGTTCTAGGTTTGATTCCTAGCCGGTCAAACAAAAACAAGACAAAACAAAACATACATGTTCCAAACTAGATAGAAACTAGACTGGTGGACAGGAACCATTCTATGAGAACAGGGAGCTGGGCATATCTAGCTCACAGGCCTTCGGTAAGAAGTCACAGAAAGAGCATAGTAGGTAGACATGGATGCCTGAGCTCTGAGCCTTCAGTAAGAAATCACAGCAAGAGCATAGTAGGTAGACATGGGTGAATGAGCTTTGAGCCTTCAGATAGAAGTCACAGCAACAACATAGTAGGTAGACATGGATGCCTGAGTTCTGAGCCTTCAGTAAGAAGTCACAGCAACAACATAGTAGGTAGACATGGGTGCTTGAACTCTGAGCTCTCTACCTCTCCACAGGGCAGGACAGACAACCAAAGACTTGGTTTAACAGGCCTTCTGCCCAGAGTGCTGGCGTGGGAACAGCCAGGACCCCAGAGGCCCCTCCAAGGAACAGCTGCTGAAGATGGCGACCAATCAGCACCTCAGACTCCACCTGCACAAAGCATGGAAATGGCACTTCAGACTGACCTGCTCTTTCCTCCTGGAACAGCACACGTGTGGCTGGAACTCACAGGAGAACATGCCCACAGTGTGTCTCCAGGACATGTGAGCTCGTGCTGGGGACCCACTGGGCATGGGCACTGCTGTGAGTCCTTGCTCTCCTTGCCTCTGGAACAATGAAAGGCCAAGAGACAGCAGCATTCACAGCCAAAAACACGTCATCAGTGCTGAAGTCTGTGGGCCACCAGGGCCCAACAAATGATGCCTCCTTGCTTGGCTGCTGACCATCCGCCGATTCCTCTGCAAACTTCAGAGACACATGAAAACATGAGGGGCTTCAAGTAAACAATCCAGGGCACAAAGCTGTACCTGGAACCCACCCCCACGCCCCACAGAAGCCTAATTAGGTGACATGAGATGCCATCTCTTTTCCAAAAGCCTAAAATGTCAGGGTAAAGGATCCTGTCAGGAAGCAGCAGGAATCTGAGGGACATTTTACAGAACGAAGCCAATGGTGGGTATGGTAACAGGGGCGAACAGAACAGGGTGTAGCTGGAAGTGACTGAACACCTACAATCCTAACACTCAGGAGCACCAGGAACTCCAGGCCACCCTGGGTTATAGAGCAAGTCCCAGGCCTGGAGACCTTGTCTCAAGAAACAATAAACAAACAAACAAACAAAACGAAAAGGGTCATGAGGGCAGTTATAAAAAACACCATGAAGATATTCTCAAAGACCATCAGAGGGATGAACTAAATAATATAGCCACATAATGAGATATTCTTCAGTCACTAAAAACATTTCTGATGAGCATTTGGAGACTCGGAAATGTGTTCAGTTTTCTAAATGGGAAAATAAAGTACACATTCTGCATGCCAAAAAAATTTTTAAATCAAGATCTGGAAGGATAAACACTAGAGAACTGACCAGTCATCCCCAGGTGAGCCAGCTTTTTTCTTTTAGCTACAGCTATATTGCTAAATTTTTTTTCATCAAATAAAAATGCAACTTGACATGCAATTGTTTCAAAAATATGTATTTGTATGTATGTAAAGGGGGGGGGAGACAGAGACAGAGAGAGACAAAGAGAGAGAGACAGAGAGAGAACACTGGGTGCATGAGGAGGCCGAGGACAACTTCGAAAAGTCAGTGCTCTCCCGCTACCTTATCAGGCTACGGGGTGCCACCAGGCTCACCAGGCTTTGGCACAGGCCCCTTTATCTGCTAAACCATCTTTACCAGTCCCAAAAAAGTTACCTGAGTGTTATAATTATTACTATGGTGGGTTATAGGGTGGCTTATGCCTATAATCTCCAGAATGGGGAGGTTAAAGCAGGATTATCATGAGTTTGAGACTGTCTGGACCAAATAGTAAGTTTTAGGCAAGTTTGAGCCACAGTGTAAGACCCTGTCTCAAAAAAAAAAAAAAATCTCTGGACACAGAGAAATAATGATGAACTGAACATGGAAGGTGGGCTGGAAAATGCAGCAAACTCCAAAATTTCTCAGATGAGAAAAGCTCCGGAAACTTTCAGCAAGCCTGTCTCAACATCTCTGATAACGAGAAGAAACTGTTTACCAGCACCTTTATAAATCAAATGGAAAAGAAATAAAAGAACCTGAAGTCTAAGGAGTTTGTGTAAGGTAACTGTCCACACGAATATGCACATCTAATAGTTGTGGAGAGGGTTTTAAGTGGGTGCGCCCACTGCTTTCTAAGACACCCAAATGCAGAGAGAGAGAGAGAGAGAGAGAGAGAAGGAAAAAGAGAAAGATAGAAACAAAAAGAAGAGGAGGAGGAGGAAGAGGAGGACGAGGAAGACGAGGAGGGGGAAAAGGAGGAGGGGGAAGAAAAGAAGGGGGAGACTAAAAGAGGGGGAGAAGGGGAGGAGGAAAGAATCCAGTACCGCATAAGGTGATACCAAATATGGGATGAAAACTAAACACCTAACCTAACTTAAAAGAATTTTGTTTCAACTATAACCAAATTAATTGCTTGAGGTTAAGTCCAGGTTTTGTCTTTTCCTCTGTCCTAGAATCATCCTAAGAAAACCACCCTGCTGCAATCAAATATAACAATGAAGTTGTAAGACATCAGGCTTAATAACCTGAGTTCCATACCTGAGGCCCACAAGGAGGAAGGGGAGAGGTGGCTCCTGAGGCTGTCTTCTGACTCCCCAGATGTGCACTCACACACACACATTCAGTAACTAAATCAACAAATAAAATAGTTTGAGCAGGAACATAAAGGTCAAATTAACCTGGAGTCCAAGAATTTCACAAAAATGGAGTGAACTGAACTCCCAGGACAAGCTTGGGGGCTGACCCAGCCAGCATAAGCACCTCCAATAAGCACACATGCCTTTGGGGTGCACCACACAGATAGTCTTTGACCCAGTATCAGAGAACTGTGGTCCTGTGACTTAAAAAAAAAAAAGACAAGAAGGAACACAAAATGCTAACACACTGAAAAAAACTATCCTTGGGTTGAAGGCTAAGGGGTTAAAAGCCTTTGCCTCGAAAGCAAAAGGATCTGACTTTGGATTTCTAGATCCCACGTAAAAATACCAGGCAGAAATTGTGCATGACAGCCTGTAATCCCAGCCCTGGAAGGAAAATCCTTAGAGGCCCCAGAGCAAAGCAATAAGGAGGCCAAGCAATCCAGCATTTTTTTTTTTTTTTTTTTCCTATCTAGGACACTGTGAACATCTTTCCAAGTCTCCAGGCACTCCTGGGCCTCTACAGGCATATGCAAGTGCCCTTTGGTAACACACACACACACACACACACACACACACACACACACACAGCCCTTGTGCCAAAGCTAGAGGGGGGCAAACAGCATCATATCACCTTCACCATTTAAGTGGAGACTCAAAGATCTATTCAACGTAGAATAAACTCAGTGCCCCAGAATACCTAATACTAGCATTCAAACTTCAACTTATAAACAAAACTAAAACTTAAAAGCAGAGTTCATATAGCTATTTGGGCCTGGGAGGACTGTAATGCTCTGATAGTGTTAATGTGCACACGTGATGCCTTTAATTCAATCCCAAATCCCCCCATCCATACATAAACACACACCCACAAAAACAAACAAGCAAACAAACAAAAAAACCCAGATTTATTCCAATTTCTCAAATATGCCAGATATTAACACAGGACTAACGATTAGCGTTCCCAAGTAGCAAGAATCTCCCAGAGCTGAATGTTACTCCAGGGCACACTGGTCTCCTACCACCTCCATGTGCTGTTCGTCACATGGGCAGCTTATACTTACAGTTTTCACAATAAATATTTCTCTGTAACTATGACTTTACTAAAAAGAGGGAAATGAAAGGTAGCAAAGGGCCTTTTGGTTTTAGAGACATATGATTTATATGTCCTGGGTCCCTGTGGACATTTACGTCTGTGATTTCTGACCCAGAGAAGCCCTGTTAAAAGGAGAAAGATCCCAGCAGGACAATTACAGCTCTGGTGCAAGATGTAGACAGCAATTCTGAGTTATTCTAACCGGACCATCTACTGCATCTTCATCTGCTGCACACAGTACAGATGCAGAGCTGTGGAACATCTGATGTATTTAGGGTCTTAGGTTGTTTAGTCCTAGATTTCCAAATATTTTTACAGATAATGTTAAAATCTGGAGGGGAAAAAACACATCTGAACTATTTTCTTTCTTCTTCTTTTTTTTTTTTTTTGAGACCAAAGGTGGTGCTACAGGCCTCTAATTCCCTATATCCCAGCAATTCTGAGGCTGAGAAAGAAGTTCGTGAGTTCTATGGTGACTCATAGCCACAGCCCTGCACTGGAAGGTGGCAGCAGAACAGCTGTGGGTTCCAGGCCAGCTTGGACTCCAGGGCTAGAGTGAAACCACCTCAGAAATGACACACACACAAAAAATCATACCACAGGGCTGGAGAGGTAGCTCAGGGGTTAAGCTTCTGCCTTCCAGGCAGAAGGTCCTGAGTTCGGATCCTAGACCCCACGTATAGACTCCAGGCAGAAACAGGGGGCGGCCTGTGTTTCTGGTCTTAGTAGGGTGGAGCCTGTGAATCCCGGGGCAGAGTAAACAAGAAGGAGGTGGAGGAGTCCATAGTGGTACTCGAATTCGTCCGTGGTTCTACACACACACACATACATACACACACATGCGCACACGCATACACGCACAATTGAATAAATAATAAATAATTAAAAAAATTTTAAAAATCATACCACATCCCCATCAGGGGTGGTAAGTGAGGCTGGGGGTCCCAGGAAAGGTGGAAGCCTGAGGGGGGAAGGGGGGAACTCACAGGGATATGGTTGATTTGTTCTTATTATAACTGTCAAACTCACAGGAAACAACAAAACCAAGTTTTCCTTAAACCTGCATGTCTTATTGTCATAGCTTCATTGCTGTAATAAATATCTGACCCCTCAAAAAATTAAAAAAAAAATCAGCATCATTCAGAAAAGTCTCTCACGACTATTCCCAGTGAATCCCCATATCATTTCCCCTAGGAGTACTGATTTCATTTTTTTTTTCCCTTTTTCTTTCCTTCCTTCCTTCCTTCCTCCCTCCCTCCCCCTCCCCCTCCCCCTCTTCTTTGAGACTCTCATGTAGACTGGCATCAAACTTCCTATTCAGTAGAAGCTGGCCTTGAACTCCTGATCCCCCTGTTTCTTCCTTCTAAGTGCATGGACAACAGGCATGAGTCACTACAGATGACTCACAAGTAATGATTTTGTTTGCTTCTTATCACAGATTAATTTAGCATATCCTAGAACTCCACACAATGGAGTCAGTATATATTCTTCTGACTTAATTATATTCAATCAAATCCAGGCTGGAGAAATGGCTCAGGGATTAAGACTCTGCCTCACAAGCAGAAGATCCTGAGTTCAGATCCCAGGTCCCAGGCACAAATGGTGGCAGCCTGCACTTCTGGCCCTGTCTGGCACAGCCTGGGAAATCCCAGAGAGAAACAAAAGGAAGTAGAAGCAATCCAGGATGGTTCCCGAAATTACCCTTGGTCCTCCACAGGAACACGCTGCCCTCTGATACACACATACACTCAAAATAAAGTTTAAAAAGTACTTTATTCGTTGTGCATGTACGTGCACGTGAGGGCATATGTGAGTCAGGTCTCACCGTCCACATTTTGTTGGTTTCCTCTACTTTTCCTGTGGCTTTTGAGAGTTGAACTCAAGTCATTCATGTGCAGCGAGCATTTGTGCTTCTGTATCATCTCACCGACCTTTTCTTCTGTCTTTCATTGACACTTTGGTCTGTGGTTAGAATTCCAGAGCCTGTGTGTTTTAGGCGGGGCTGTCGGGGGTCACAAGCACCAGAGGCCCTCCAATGCCAGCCCATGGGAAAGGGGCTGGTTATTTCCTGCCACTTTCAGACCCTCAGCTTCTGCTGAGGGTGGGGACTAGAGCTGGAGCAAGTGGGCTTCGTCCCGTGAAGTGGTCTCCTCTTGGCACTTCTCCTAACAGCCCCAACTGCTGCTGTGCCAGCGCTCTGGCACTGTTCGCCATGCTCTCTATGGGAGACAAGTCGCCTCCAACTTCCATGACTGTGTGTCACACTCAGACCTTGTCAGCTTCCTGTTGCTGCCTGTGTTCTTTACCAGATCTTAGTAAATCAGCCCTGGACAGCTGGACTTCCTGCTCTGGTGGGCGGAGCCTGGGAAATCCCAGCCGGCAGCAAAAAGAGGTATGAGCAATCCCAGATGACCCCTGAGGTCACACACGGTGCCCCTGCCACACACAAATTAGCCCAGATGTTTGGAAGGGAAGCAGGTTGGCTGCCCCTTGTAGAGCTGAACTCTGGACACAGCGCTGGAATGTGTCATGCTTTGCCTGCTCCTAGCTCAAGTGCTATTTCCCAACGTGTTTTTGAGGCTGCCTTGCATGCCAGCATGTTCACGGGAATATACTAGTAAACAAGAGCGGCTAAATACCCATCTTCTTTCAAGGGGCTTCCATTCTAGCGAGGCTCAGTAAGCAAATCAGATTTTGTATTGAGTGCAGTGAAAACAGAGAAAACAAAGCCTAACCACAGTATGGTCTGAGCGTGGGGTGGGTGACCTGAGCGGCTCAGGAGTCTTTGAGGAGGCAACATTTCACCTTACCCTGAAACTTGAGTGCCAAGTAGCCAGGTATGAATAATAGTTGTGCCAGGGGGTAAAAGAGGCCCAAGATGGAGCGAGCATGGCACATTCCAGGGTTAGAAAGACCAGCAGGACTAGATGTTGAGGGCAGAGATGGCAGAAGGAGATAAACTGGAAAAGCAAAGGGTCTTTCTTGATGACCATGGTAGGCATTGAGGATATATTTTCTTCCAGTGGGAAATACTGATTTACTACCAATGGTAGCTTATTGTGGGGAGTCTGTCAGGGACTAGCACACAGGAGACTAGTCTGAGACTGGCCTGTAGAAGCCAGAATCGAGGTGGGCGTCCTGGTCAGAATGCATAGATTCTTCTTTGGGTCGCAAGCTCTGTCCCATCCTCTGGGCTGCTGTCTGTTTTCTGCACAGGGTCTCACCCTGCAGCCCAGACTGGCCCGGACTCACAGCAATCCTCCTGCCTCAGCCTACAAAGTTCCAGGATGATAGGTATGAGCCACTGTGCATCTCTGTGTTGTGCCTCTTGAAGGGGCTTTCGGGAGGGGTACTTTAGGGTTTGGAGCTTGTGTTCTGAATGTTTGTTTCTGTTGCTGTGTATCCTAAATAATATGTTTTACTTATGTGGTCTAGTTGAAGAGGTCTTAGTTCTTAGTTCTCTAAAGAAGCCTTTCTAAGCTTACCATGCTTTATTTTGAATTAGAGTAAACCATCGAAAAGTTTAGTAGGCGGCTATAGAGAAGGGATAACACTGATAATTCCAGAAGGGGGTTCAAGATCTGAAAAATAAGATTTGGGAAGTAGCTCAGTGGCGGAGTGTTTGCTTAGCAAGCATGTGAAGCCTTAGGTTTCATCTCTACCACTACCACCATCAAAACAGACAGACAGCCAGATGAATGGACAGACAGACAGACAAGATAGATGAATAGACAGACAGATACACAGATAAGAAAGAATCTGAAAGTTAAATCCTGCAACAGAAACTGAATTCTTTGTCCTTAGCCTTTGCCATACACATGGCCATGCAGAATCCCGCTTGGGTGTGGGTGAAGGAGAATGTAACTAACTCATCAAGAGATGACAGAGGAAAGCAGGTTGCTGGCTTAAGAGGCACTTTGCATTGGAAGGGGGAAGCCATGGGAATTGCACGGCAACTCTGGTAGCACAGTCTCTCTCTAGAGAATATTAATGTAGCTCAGAGTTACAAGGAATTTTCTTCTTGTACATTTCATTTGTTTATATTTATTTGAGGAAAGAGATGGAGAGAGAGACTACATGGCATGATGCATTAGTGAAGGTCAGAGGTATTGAAGTCAGTTGTCCCCTTCGACCATGTGGTTCTCCAGAGATTGAACTCAGACTGAAAAGTGTGTGAGCAGGCACCTCACCCACTGACCATCTCACTGGCCCGTGGCTTTGAATTTTCCATTCTCTCGCTGAAATATAGGCGTACGCTACCACAGTCAGCTCCAACATGGCATAGGGATCGAGTCCTTTTTCATGCTAGACAAGTACTCTATCCCTCAGCTAAATCCCTGCCCCTAATTATTAAAGCAATGCATAACTGTTAGCTTGCTGCTTTACAGCTGCATAGCACGGCCTTTAAAATTGTCTCCTCTGTTCTTTGCACTATCAGGCAGATCTTCTCTGCCTTACTGCAGAACTCTTTGATCTGTTTGCAGTCAGACAAGTTTTTTTTTTTCTTTCTTTCTTTTTAAAGCAATGCTATTGGGGTATAATTTACAGACCATAAGATATGTCCATTTTAAGTGTACAGCTGAGTGATTTTATTTTTTTTAAGCTTTTTCTTTTTATTATTATTATTATTATTTATTCAACTGTGTGCATATGCGTGTGTATGTGCGCACGCGTGTCTGTGTGTGTGTGTGTGTGTGTGTGTGTCTGTGTATGTGTAGAACCACGGACGAATTCGTGAACCACCAAGGACGCCTCCACCTCCTTCTGCCCCGAGATTCACAAGCTCCGCCCTACCAGGACCAGAAGCGCAGGCCGCCCCCGCTTCCGCCTGGCGTCTATACGTGGGATCTGGGATCCGAACTCAGGACCTTCCGCCTGCAAGGCAGAGGCTTAACCCCTGAGCCACCTCTCCAGCCCGATTTTATTTTTTTACTAGTGATTCCTTTATCATAACTCAGTTTTAGGGCAGTCTATCATTTTAATAAGATCCCTCACAGCTATTTACATTTAATTTTGGCTCTCATCCCAGCTCTAGATAACTGCTGATTTGTCTGTCTCTGAAGATTTGCCTTTTTGGACATTTCATAATCACAGGATCGCACAAAATGTGGCTTTGGTCTGGGGTTTCCCAGGCCCCATTCCAGGACTGAAGTACAGGCTACCACCATTTCATCCAGCATTTTTACGTGGGATCTGGGATCTGAACTCAAATCCTTTTGCTTTCAAGCAAAGACTTTAACCCCTGAGCCATTTCTAGCCCCCAAATTTCTTTCTACAATACCTTATTACAGGAATCATACTTCACAGAGAATAAGTACACAATCTACAGACTTTTTAAAAAGGTTTTTTTAAGCTTTATTTATTTATTTATTGTGTGTGTGTGTGTGTGTGTGTGTGTGTGTGTGCACTCTGTGTCTCTGTGGAAGACCAAGTTGACTTCAGGAATCATCCTGGATTGTTTCTACCTCTTTTTTGCTTTGCTCTGGGATTTCCCAGGCTCCGCCCACCAGGAGCAGAAGTGCAGGCTGCTTGCTACCTTTTCTGTCTGATTTTTTTTTTTTTTTTTTTTTTGGTCTGGTGTTTTTACATGGGACCTGGGTGGGATCTGAACTCAGTACCTTCTGCTTGTAAGGCAGAGTCTTAACCCTTGAGCTGTCTATCCAATCTCCAGACTTTTTTGGACAAGGCTCTCCTACAACCAGAAGACCTTAAGCAGGGTAGCTATATTCCTTTCTTAGGGGAAAGATGTAGGGGCATTCATACCAGGGTCATGTGCTTAGAAATCTCTAAAGAAACTTCAGGCGGGCTGGACAGATGGCTCAGGGATTAAAGTCTTTGCCTCACAAGCAAATGGACCTCAGTCTGAATCCCCAGACCCCACATAAAAATGCCAGGTAGGGATGTTCATGGCCTGTATTTCCGGCACTGGGAAACCCCAGAGCAAAGCAATAAGGAAAAAGAGCAATCCAGGATGATTTCCAGTCACCCTTGGGTCTCCTGGGGCACACTCAGGTGCCCTCTGGTACACACACATGAAACAGGCCAAGAGTAAAACCTTGTCAAATGAAAAATTTAAAAGGTGAGGCTAGGGAGGGGCTAGAGAAATGTTTAATGGGTAAATTACTGGCTTTGCAAGTGTGAAGACCTGGGTCCAAATCCAGCGCTCATGTAAACAGCCAGCTGCGGCAATGCACATCTACAAGTCCAGCGCTCATGTAAACAGCCAGCTGCGGCAATGCACATCTACAAGTCCAGCGCTCATGTAAACAGCCAGCTGCGGCAATGCACATCTACAAGTCCAGTGCTTCTACAGAAGACAGGGTCAAGAGAAAGAAGTCCACAACAACAACAGAAGACCCTAATCTCCTACCAAACAAGGTAAAAAAAAAAGTCAAAGACCAACACTTGAGGTTGTCCTATAATCTTCACATATGTACTGTGGGAAACATATACCAGCACTCACACCTAAATACACATATATACTCACAAACATGAACACATACACATTGGTGGGGGGAGAAAAGAAAAAGAAACTTTTTAAATCAACCTGTATTCGTTTCCTATTGTTACTGTAACAAAATACCACAAACTTAGTGACATAGAATACAAAATTATTCTCTTACAGTTCTGGAGGTCAGAAGTCAAAATTTGAGTTTCACAGGACTAAAAATTAAGGTTTGTTACGTTTGTACTCCTTCTAGAATCTGCTTCCTTGTCTTTTCTACCTTCGAAAGGCCACCAACATCCACGGCCCTTCAAAGCAAGCAATGCCAGGATGCGTACTTCCCCCACTGGGCTCTCTCCAGATATCTTTTCTGATCCTTCTATTTTGTAAAGATGCTCGTTAATACACTTGGCCCTGATAGCCACTCTCAGACAATCTTTCTAAATAAAGTCAGGTATCAGCAAAACTATTTTCTCTGCAATCTTAATTCTACTTTACTGTGTGATGCACACATTCCCATGTTCCTTGGACTGAGATACGCACATCTTTAAAGGGCTAGTGCCCTTTAACTGGTGCCTAGAGCACCAGTTCCAGCGAGTTGCAATATAACTGCTGCTGCCCACCAAAGACTTATCCTGTGGCCTCACTCTATACCAACACTCCCCAAAGCACTGATCCATGAAATTATCTCTGAAGACCTGAAGATAAACAAGATTCAACAAAGACAAATTTTAAAGGTTGACTTCAAAGTTTGGGAGAGTCCCTTTTCAATTCAACATGTATTTCTCAATCATGGTTTACTCCCTGCACTGTTAGGGTCTATGAGGAACTCAAAGTTGAAGATAGTGGGTAAGTAAAGACTACTGAACCACTACAAGACACAACCAAAGGATCCTGTCTTTCTAGTGGGCTGTTTGCTCGATTGCGGAAGGTTCCAGAGATCATCACCACTTGGGGGTAGGATGCCAAGGAGACTTTCCCCTCCTGCAGCCAAGCGCTATCACTTCCTCTCTCAGGATCCCAGGCTTTCCTGGTCGAGAGAGGGAACTTCAGCAGCCACAGCTGGGCTGAGGCACCACTCAGCAGTAGTTAGTCTACCAAGCCTAGGACTCTGTGGCTTACTCCCCAACACGCCAAAACAACTCAGGAAATGAGTGTTTTAAAAGACACTTTTCCCTTGATAAGTTGCTTAATTTCTGAACTTAATTTCTTCTTTTTTTTTTTTTTTTTGAGACAGTCTCACGTAGTAAGTACAGGTATGCCTCTATTTCACTGTGTAACTAGGGCTGACCTTGAACTCCTCATCCTCGGGTGCCTTCCTTGGGATAGTGGTAACGCAGGTGTGTACGACCACTCGTGGGCTGTGCCATGAGCTACCTCATCAGTCCTCTACACTGCTCTCAATTCTGTCAGTTCTTCCTCATCCTTCCGTTAGGCTGGCAACTAGCCAGACGGCCTCTTCTGAAAACTAAAGTTTCGAGCCAGATTTGTTGACTCAGCCCTGTAATCTCAGTCCATCCAAGAGAGGCTGAGGCAGGCAGTCCTCTGTGGTTCAGGGCCCAGGCTAAAAACATAGTGAGCTCTGGAACAGCCCAGGTTACCAGATGCAGAAGGGAGGAGAAATGTGGTCCTGGACTACTGAAGAGGAAAAAACAGGAAAAGAGAACATGGGTTTCCCATTGATGAAGGGATCTGTGAACTCTGATGGTTACTAACACCGGAAAGGAGACAAGTATTGTATTTGATGTCAGTGAAACTGCACATACTCGGGCTGGTGTTGACCTGAGGTGCATTACTGTCACAAGCCTTACCACCTGTTCCATAACTAACTGTCCTGTTCCCCACCCTGGTTTGTGAGTTCCTTGAGTGATTATGTCTTATCTCTAGCCGCAGCTCTCACCCCAGTGTACTCTCTTTAATTGGGGCCATACTGTCTAATGATTAAAAGCTAAAGGGAGCACGAGAGAAGAAAAATAACTGACCACTAGTATGGAACAGAAAAAAAACTAACTTCACCATTTGTGACAGGTCATCTTGCCTATCATTAGAAGACTGACCACTTGTCATGATGTAGCGAAGCTGGTAGAATATTTGCCTAACATGTACAAAGCCCTGATTCTGGTGCCCAGCACCACATTACAAACACTAGATGTGGCGGCACATGCCAGTATTCCCAGCAATCAGGAAGTGGAGGCAGGAGGATCTGAAATGTAAGGTCATCCTTGGCCACATGAGACCCTGTCAAAAAAAGGAGAGAAGAAAAAAAGGAGAAAGAGAGAGAGAAGAGAAAGAGCGAAGAGAAAGAGCATAAGCCCACGCGAGTGGTCTGGATGACCTCTGAGTTAAAGCACTGGCCTTGCATGCAAAATGAAAAGACTTTGGATATCCAGATCCCACTTAAAATGCTAGGTAAGTTAAGCATAGTGGCCCACTTGTAATTCCAGCCCCAGAAGGTGATACGGGCATGGCCAGACTAGTGGCACAGATGAGCTCTAAAGTTATTAGAGACCCAGACTCAAACAATAGGCTGAAAGAAAAATCGAGGATGATTTCCAGTATCGACCTCAGGCCCCCATACAGGCTAACATGCATACACACTTACACCATGAACATACACATGAAAATGAAAGAAGGAAAATAAAAGGATGAGTTCTCTACTGGTAATTTAAAATTTGTAGGACATGATGCCAAGTCTTTAGTCCCTCCTGTTCTTCAAGATTATAGTCACTGGGCCATAAACAAATAGTTATCAAACAGGGTAAACATGTGGGAGCTACAACCTGAAAACTAGTAGCTCTTAATTTAAAAGTGTCCTTTAGGCCTGGAGAGATGGCTCAAGGGTTAAGACTCTGTCTTGCAAGCAGAAGGTCCTGAGTTCAGATCCCAGGTTCCATGTAAAAAAACTTCCGGCCCTGGTGGGCATAGCCTGAGACAATCCAGAGCAAAGCAAAAAGGAAGCAAAAGAAATCCAGGACGATTCCCAAAAACTCATCCTTGGTTCTCCATGATCCCCCCACACACACAATAAATAATAAAGTTAAAAATCTCCTTAAATCGCCATTTTCTAGAAAACGTCTGCTAATATCTAAATGGAAAAATAAAATCATCTCTCTCCCTCTGAAACACATCAAGAAGTTAACAAAACTTAGAAAAGTAAAGCCAAAACACACCACAAAAAGCTATACACAAAAAGTCAACCGCAAAAAGTTCACAATCTGTATGGCGGACATGTATGTGTAACAGTCTTTAAAACTGGAAAAAGGGAAAAATTCATGAACTGTGTTCCGAGTGCACACATCCATCGTGGAGGCCTTAGAAAAAGTCTTTGCTAAATAAGAATTCTGCTGTGCAGCATTTGTGGGGCAGGCATCTGAAAGCTGCACTAAAAGACCCCAATTAGAGACACTATTGTCTTCCCTTTATAGATGAGAAAGTTGGTGTTTTAATGTCAGGGTCTCCCCATAAGCCAGGAGTCAGGAACTTCCGGCCTCAGTCTCCCAGGGTTTCAGCTGAAGCTGTGCGATAATCAGCAGCTGTCCACATTGCAGTTGAAATTCCACATTGCCCGCTTGCTACACTTGACCTGGTAAGCCTCCTCTCACCAGGATTTGCAGATACTAGACACATTCACAGATACCATCTCAGTTAATCCTCATTTCCACACTGAAGGAAGTTTCATCCTCTGCATTGCCGAGTCCTGACAGGAAGGCTTGGGAAGGTAAGCTGGGCTGCTTTCCCGTCATACATCACCCAAGTTTGCCTTAGAGAGACAATTTCTTCTTCTCCAAGAAGTCCAAGAAAAGACATAGATTTAAGGAATCCCACCTTACAGTCATTATCAAGGAGGCCAGGAGACATGCTCACAGAATCCCCAGCCCCCCACACTTCACTGCACCGCTAAAGTCAGTTTTTAGCCACAACAGTCATGTTTAGTTACCCAAAGTCAGTTTTTAGCCACAACATCATGTTTAGTTACACCTACAATCCAAGTATTCAAAAGGCAACAGGATTGCAGCTGTGAGTTTCCAAGCCAGACTGCACAAGGCAAGACTTGGCCTCAAAAAAAAAGAGGGGTGGGGGATTAAAGCCTTTTGCTTGTTTTATTCTAGCACAGATCCCGTTCAGGATTCCTAGACCACTTCTCAGGACTGGGTGAAAAATAACCACAACTTCCCCAGCCTTTGGTTCCTCCCCCAAAGAGCTGTTGAACCTCATGTGGAAACAGCTGGGATCCCGGCAGCCGTTAACAGGAAACCAAACCAAACCAAAAAAAAAAAAAAAGCACAGAATGTACCAGAGAGGGTTGAGCACTGAACCAAGAGCCCACAGGACACTGGAAACAGCAGTTAGGAGGCTCCCAAGCCAGACACAATCACACAAATAAATGGCCTCCTCTCAGGCCAAGCGGGGAAAACCTGGACAGGCAGTAGTGAAGGCTGAGTCCCCGGAACAGGAAGTCAGACCAGCTCTGAAACAGAGTCCCCTTCCTCCCCCACCTTGACCTTATGCTCTGAAAGCAGCTGGAGGCCCAGGCAGACCATCCCAAGCTAGAAAACCACCTTTTTCTAGCATTTTAATAAATCAATCAATCTGTCTGTCTGTCTATTCACTGTCTGTCTGTCTGTCTATTCACAGAAGGTCCACACTGCCAACTAAACTCAGAGAAGGCCATATTAGCTTGACACAGAGACAAAAACATGCCCTGTTAATAGCAGCCCCTATACAGGAACCACTGGTGATAAACCTGAGGCAGCAACGAGCTACACATGTGGAACAGCAATTAAAGTAAGTGGGCCAGTGGGACTGAACATTTCTTGCACCAAACCTGTGATGCATTTTGCAATCAAGAAAATTAACTGAACAATGGATAGTTGCCAAATCATTCCAAAAGAAATTTTTTTAAAAAGTCATTACTGAAATCTGTTGATACTCCTTTAGGTCGGCAGAGGGGAGATGAGTTGTTTTTCCTTTTGCAGCGCTACTTCGTAAGGCACTTCTAGCCTGCACCTCCAATGACTTAAGCAGCTTTCTCTCCTTATACATACAAAAGTTTATATTAAAGTAAAAAGAGGATTAAGTTCTTTGAATAAAACACATTCCTGTCTTTCATTACTGTTTTGTTTGAAAGGCTTTTTCAAAGCATAGCTTATGGTACAACCTAGGTGGGTAGGATCCCGATGAAAAGTGTCCAAATTTGAGACTGAAGGGTGCCCAGGACTCCGGCCAAATTGTCCTTTGTCAGTTTAAAAACGAACGGTCTGTAAAGTGCCAACTCAGGTGGGAGCTTAGGGTCAACACAAACTGACCCAAGTGTCTCTTAAGGGTGCTAGAAGGAAGAGCTGTGCTATGGGATTAAGTTAGCAGGAAAAACTTCACAAAAGGAAACAGGAGTGAGTGGTCTATTCAGGAATATCACAGAAGAACAAGTTGACTAATCATTTATTCCAGAAGGGGAAAATGTCATCCAGAGCCAACTATCTAGTATTTTAACTCCAGGCAATGAGTAATGCTTTAACTCGGATTTTTATCTGGGCTCACTATCAACGCTCTGGTCACTAAAAGAACCCTGGGGTTTAAAACCAATCTGGATTACATAGCAAGAAAGAGAAGAGAAGAAAAGAGAAGGGGAAGGAACGGAAGGGGAGGAGAGGAGAGGGGAAGGTATTATAAAAATGCCATAATGAAATGTTTTGTAGACTAACTTAAATTTTCAATTAAAAAAAAAAAAACTAGAGCTAGAGGAGACTAAAAAGGAGAAAAATTAAGTCTGAGGCCTGGGCTACACAATGAGACCCAATATAAAAGAAAACAAAAAAAAGCAAAAGGGTTAGTTGGTGTGGTAGCTCAGTGTGGCTAAAAGTGCTTACCAAGCAAGCCTGATTACCTGAGGTCAATACCAGGAACTCACAGGGTGGAAGGAAAAACCATCTCTACATAATTGTCTTCCAACCTCCACATGTATCCTGTGGTGCATACACACACACACACACACACACAAATACTAGAGAATATTTCCAGTGTTTTCTGGAGTCTTCCAGGAAGATTTCCTATGCTGCCTGCAGAACAAAGAGTTCAGAAAGCCAGAGCCAATACAACTACTATTGCAAGAAGGCAAATCAGCAGAGATCCCATTAGAAGCTTCTGCACAGCTGGGTTACTCACACCACTACCATGAGTCCAAAGAAATTCATGGTTGAGACAGAAAACCCACTTACAGTAAATGCTTAACACACACTGGGGGAAGGCAAGAAGTGGAAAGAACTTAACCCATGAAGCCCAGGCATTTCTGTAAATTAGGAAAAAAAAGATCCCTGTCCAAAGCTGAATATCTGCACATCAGGATGGTGCCTGGATTGTATGTCTTAGACATATGTAACATTTCAGGGCCAGCGAGAAAACCTGCTCAGTAGATCTGGGCTGTGACAAGACACACGCTTGCAACCCCAGCACTTGGGAGATGGAAGCAGGGGAATCAGAAGTTCAAGTCTAGCATCCCTGACACTGCAAGTTTTGAGGTCAGCCTGGGCTAACACTGCGAGCCCCTAGCTCAAAAGGAACAAGCAAACCCCTCTCACTCGCCAGGGAAACAGATGGCACTAAAACAGGTATGGACACAGCCGTCTTTGTAAGCGCACCTCGACACCCTCCCCATAAATGGGTTGGTTAGGGAACTCAACCTGGCACTGGAATAAACACTCCGCCTATCTCATTGCATCCCCCCAACACCCTCAGGTCGGCGGATCCTACGGCCGTCCCCTCTAGATAAAGGAGGAAACAGGCTCCCAGACGTTACACAATCATTAAATAGTGGAGTCGGCGCCTTAGACACCCTAGACAGGTGATCTTAACCGCCACTGGGTGTTGCTGGAAACACAAAGCGTTTGGAGAGGAGAGGTCGACAGCGCTGGGTGGGTACCACAAGCTTGCAGCCTCCACTTTCTGGTCCAAGACCCGTGGCCCACCCGCAGTGGAGAAGGTGGGGGGAGGCCCTGGACCGGGAACGTGAGGCCGGAAGAACCCAAGCATTGCCGACAGGCCCAAGGGTCAAGACGCAACAGCCGGGACCCCTGGACCATAAATACTCCCCAAGGGAAAGCAGGGACAGGGACACACACACACACACACACCCGGCGGCGCTGCCCACCATTCTGGTTTTGTCCAAGGGAGGCCCGGGTGGGGTCGGGGCCCGGCCAGGTCCGGGAGGGAGGGTCTCCGGGGCCCCTACCTGTAGGCCAGGGTCATGCACTCGAAGAGCTTGGTGAGGGAGGCGTCGATGGACAGGTGGCAGGAGCTGGTCTTGCCGAAGCTGTAGGTCTGGCACGTCTGCTTGTTGACCGTGTCGAAATCGTAGCCCTTCTTGGGCGGGTGCTCGCGATGCGGGGACGACACCATGAAGTGGCCGCTGTGGATGATCTGCTGGCGGCGCGGGGGCTCCTCGCGGCCCGGCCCGCCGGCCCGGGGCGGCAGCGGCGCGGCGCTCGCGTGGGCCCGGGCCGAGGAGGGGGCGCCGGCGGGCGGCGGGGACGGCTCGTCCGTGTCCGAGTCGTCGTCGTCCTCGGGCACTCGGGGCTTGAGCAGCACCGAGCGGCCCCGACCCCGGGGCCGGCGCGGCGAGCACATGAACACGTCTGCGGCCATGAGGCGGGGCGGCCGAGGGCATCCCCCGGAGCCCCCCGGGGCGACGCGGAGCCCAGTCGCTGCTCGCAGCCGGCCCGGGCCTCGCGCCGACTGCCCGGAGCGCCAGGCGGGGCGGGAGGGGGAGGGCGCCGGCCCGGCTGACGTCACCGGCGCGGCCGGGCCAATCGGACGCTCGCGTCCACCTCTTAAAGGCGCCCGGGAACCTTTCCTTATCTGGGCGGACAAAAAAAAAAAAGTCAGAGGCCACGCCCCACGCCCCGCCCCTTCGCAGCCCCTCGCGGCCCCCCCACCCCCCGCCCCTCGCGGCTGGCACCGCGCTCCTAGGCCCGGGGGTGGTTGGAGCCAAGCCGCGCCCCTCGCTGTCTGCGAAGGGGAGGTGTTGGCTGGCGGCCGCCCCGCTCTTAGCCCGCCCCTGCCCCGCCTCCTCCCCGCCCCAACTCCGGGACTCGCCCTGCGGCGGGGCTGCGGGCCTTTTAGGCCCTGCACGTGGTGGGTG
Source organism: Typhlomys cinereus (assembly GCA_023101885.1). NCBI lineage: Eukaryota > Metazoa > Chordata > Mammalia > Rodentia > Platacanthomyidae > Typhlomys > Typhlomys cinereus. The sequence continues at coordinate 4,132,957 of JALPQD010000152.1, forward strand.
GGGGTGGGGCTCCGCCCGCGGTGCCCGGGAACTGAGCGCTCAGAACTCCTTCCCGATCTTGTGCGTGCGTGTGTGTGTGTGTGGGGGGGGGGTGTTAAAGCTACTGTCCCGTTTTTATTGATAACAAAGATTGGTTACCTTAAAGTTCAAGGCAAATCAGGAGACCACCCCCCCCATGCATGTCCTTATGGATGCAAACTGATTTCCACCAAGTTAAGACACGTCCCCGGAGCATCACTTCTTAAATGACAGGGTCCTGGGGAAGCCCAGTTGTCTGCCTCCCGACACAGCAACTTACACTGCAATTCAAAAATACCGTGGTCGTCGTCGTTTTGAAGTTTGCCCAGTGAATCAAATTACCAAAGGGGAAGTTTTGAGCCATAGATTTCTCCATTGTCAAATGGGATCGATGCCTCTGCCTCTAGAAAGTGTGTGCATTTTAAAAATAACAATGCGGACGCACGCCTGTAATTATAACGAAAGGGAAGTGAAGGCAGGAGAATTAGAAGTTCCAGAACAGCCTGAGCTATGTGCAGAGTTTGAGGTTCATCTGTATTACATGAGACCCAGTCTTAAAAAAAAAAAGAAGGAAGAAAGGACGCAAACATTTAATCCCCATCACTGAGGAACAAAGACAGGAAGATAGCTGCAAGTATTATAACCATATGGCACAAAGATTCTAAGGAACGATTGTGCCTTTCCTCACTCTGGCTATTGGACTCTCAAAACAATGGACCCTGAGAAACTGGGATTCCCCCCCCCCCCCCACACACACACACAAGGAATCTCTTGCTGGGAACAGAGAGATGGACGTCACAGAGTGCTGAAAAATTTGCTGCATCTGGTGCCAGCCAGAAGAAGAATTTATTTCCCAGGAAGAAATTTCACACAACTCTGACAAGTTGTCAGACCACCTTGCAGAAGAGACTGTGCCAATAATGTGCAGAACCACACCTCTAGCAGAACTGCTTAGATATGCCTAACTCTCGCCCTGTTTAAACTTAAACGAATGAAATAAGAAACATTGGCAAGAACATATGGGTGAGTGATGTAGCATTATAACTGGCACTTAAAAGCTGCTTTGCTGCTTTGGATAAAAGGTATTGACTTCTCACTTGGAATCCCAAGGAAACTAAAAGCAAAAAGAAAATGTAGCATCTCTCTGTGTTCTGTCTCTTTTATTTTAGGTCAGACTCATGCTTGACTGCACATGTAAATTAATCGCTTCTCCAAAATTGAGGACAATTATCTCTGATGGCAAAGTAAGAGTACACGGGAGCAGATCATCTCATTGGCCCCCACTGATAAAGACAGATATGTTAACTTCAAGATCTTCTTAGAAAATCAGAACTTAGAAAAATGATCAACCAAACCACACCTTGAATAGAACTGTTTAATTATTCATAGCTTTATTATCCTGCCTCTTATTCATAGCTTTGTTCTTCCGCCTGTCTATTTAAAACTCATGTAAATACCGGGGCTGGAGAGGTAGCTCAGGGGTTAAGCCTCTGCCTTGCAGGCGGAAGGTCCTGAGTTTGGATCCTAGACCCCATGTATAGACGCCGGGCGGAAGTGGGGGCAGCCTGCGTTTCGGGTCCTGGTAGGGCGGAGCCTGTGAATCCTGGGGCAGAGTAAACAAGGAGAAGGTGGAGGCATCCACGGTGGTTCCCGAATTCCTCCGTGGTTCTATACACATACATACATACACACACGTGCACACATGCATACACGCACAATTGAATAAATAATAAATAAAAAAATAAAAAATAAAACTCATGTAAATACCATGAAGACTGATTTGGGGATCACTACACCCCTTTATCCATTCTTCCCAATGTGGCCACATTTAATTGGCATATTTGCAACAGATGGCAGAGCCCAGCCTATTGGACTGTTGGAGCCCAGCTTTTACCTTAAAAGTACATTTGTAGCATTATATATACCAGTGACCATTAGAAACAATGTAATGTGCAAAAAGAGGGAATGGGCTGAATATGTTATAGCTGGTGATATAATGTAACACACTAGATACTATAAATGTTTATTCGTTGATACAGAACAATGTTTTCCACTGGACATGGAGATTCTCTTCAGTCATTCCTGCACTTGGGAGAAGAAAATAGGATCAAGACTTAAGGTTATTCTCAGCCACATAGTCAGAGTTAGAGATTAGCCTGGGCTACATGAGACAGGAAGGAAGAGAGGAAAGAAGAGAGGAAGGGAGGGAGGGAGAGAGGGAGGGAGGAAGGAGAAAGAGAAAGAGACAGAGTCCCTGATAAAATATAAATTTATGCTAGGTAGAAAAACAACTGAATTTTTTTTAAGGTGTAAGGGATTAAATTCCAGACCTGTGCTGTCTGGGCAGGCACTGTATCACTGACCTATATCCCTAGCACCACAAATAATCTTTAAAAAGTTATCAACAGTTATGGGCTTCATGAGATGGCTCAGTGGATTAAGGTACTTGCTACAAAATTTGACAGTGTGAGTTCCATCCCTGCAATCCATTTAAAGATAGAAGGAGAAACACATCTCCACAAAACGTTGTCCTCTGACCTCCACATGTGCATTGTGGCATGCATGAGCCCCAGCCCTTCACCATTCATTCTACAGCAATAAATTAACAATAACAACGACAACTTTAAGCTATCAGCAATCAGCTAGCCAGGTGTGGTCACACATGCCTGTAATTCCATCACTTGTGAGGTGGAAGCCAGATGATCAGGAGTTCAAAGTTAGCCTCAGCTACATAGAGGGCTCTAAACTGCGCACAGTAGCATTTGCTCCCTAGCTTTCAAGAATCTGCATTTTCATCCATTGCTTATCCTGTACCCCAATACTTATTTATTAGGATGCTTTCATTTTTCCAGAGTCTTGTTATAAGGACACGGCTGATCGCAAATTCATTATCCTTCTGCCTTAGCCTTTTGGAGTGCTAGTACTACAGACTTCAGTCCTTCAAATAACAATAACCAAGCCAAGCAGGATTGACTACAAGCCAAGAAAAAACATCGTCAGAACACAGGCTCACTCAAGTACACAGGCACTACCAAGAAGAAGCAATTCGGGGGCTGGAGAGGTGGCTCAGGGGTTAAGCCTCTGTCTTGCAGTCGGAAGGTCCTGAGTTTGGATCCTAGACCCCACATATAGATGCCAGGCGGAAGCCTGGGCGGCCTGCGTTTCTGGTCCTGGTAGGGCGGAGCCTGTGAATCCCCGGGCAGAGTAAACAAGGAGGAGGTGGAGGCGTCCATGGTGGTTCCCGAATTCCTCCGTGGTTCTACACACACATACATACACATGCGCACACACACGCATCCACGCACAATTGAATAATTATAAAAAAATTTTTAAAAAAGAAGCAATGCACACGCCTTTGAAGGATTTTAACTCACCATCTAACTATAAATTCACTAAGTAACTATATCCTTGAACTCCTGATTCTCCTGCCTTCACCTCCAAATTACTGGGATTATAGACTGATATCACCACACCTGGCTTTAATTCATATCTTAAAGATAAAGTCTATTCTATAGAATATAGTTACCTAGCAGATATGCTATTGAACTATGAACTTCATGATTTCATTATTAATATTATCATCAATGCCATAATTTGTTTGTTTGCTTGTTTGCTTGTTTTTTAAGACAAGGATCCTCCTGCCTCCAATTCCTTCCAGAGTGTTGGAATAACAGACATGGACTCCTTTTTTTAGTCACTTTTTCAGTTTAGAACAAAGATGTGATACAACTTCATTTTTTCTTTTTCTTTTCTTAGTTCCTTCCTTTTTTTAGAGTTTTGCTATATAGCCCAAACTGGCCTGGAAGTTACTTTGTAACCCAGACTGTCCTCAAATGCAATTCCTGAGTTCTGGGGTTACATGCCTCTGCCTCCACACCCAACCAATTGGCCTCATTTGAAAGATAAAATAAAATAAAATAAAATAAAATAAAGGATCTCACAGGGAGATGACTTAGGGGGTAAATGTCTGCCCAATCCTGTCACCTGAGTTTGAGTCTTAAAACAGGAATCCAAATAATAGTGGAAAGAAAGAACTGACTCCACAAGGTTGTCCTTTCATGTCTGTATACACACAACAAGGCATGCATGTACACTAATAATAATAAAAAATTAAAAAGTCTGGGGCTGGAGAGGTGGCTCAGGGGTTAAGCCTCTGCCTCGAAGGTGGAAGGTCCTGAGTTCGGATCCTAGACCCCACATATAGACGCCCGGCGGAAGCGGGGGCGGCCTGCGTTTCTGGTCCTGGTAGGGCAGAGCCTGTGAATCCCCTGGCAGAGTAAACAAGGAGGAGGTAAAGGCAGTCCACGGTGGTTCCCGAGTTTGCCCGTGGTTCTCTACACACACACACACACACACACACACACACACACACACACACACACACAATTGAATTTAAAAAAAAATTTAAAAGTCTGGGGATATAGAGCATTTGTCTAGCAAACACAAAGCCAGGATATTGGGTTTGAAACCTAGTAAATTCCAGGCCAGCCTGGCTTATAAAAGGAGACCCTAGGGCTGGAGAGATGGCTCAGAGGTTAAGATTCTGCCTCACAAGCAGAAGGTCCTGAGTTCAAATCCCAGGTCCCACATGACTATAACAAGCAGAAATGGCAGTGGCCAGCACTTCTGGCCCTGGTGGGCAAAGCCTGGGAAATCCCAGTGTAAAGCAAAAAGGAGGTAGACACAATTCAGAATAATTCTCAAAGTCACCTTGGTCCTCCATAGGGACACACAGTATCCTCTGATACACACACACACACAGATAAATTGTTTTGACTTTTGGGTTTTGTTTTTTTTTAAAGAAGGAAACCCTAAACTGGATGTTATGGTATATAATCCCAGTATCTGAGAGATAAAGGCAGGAATAATAGAAACTGAAAGCCATACTTACTTACATAGTATGTTTGAAACCAATCTGGGCTACATAAGACCTTGCCTCAAATTAAAAATAAAAGAAAAACCAAAGCAAAAGAGTGAGACCCTGTATCAGAAAATAAACAAAAAAGTTACAAACCAGTGGTTTAATATTTTTTAAAATAGGTTCAATAGTTGACACTTGACTATTAACTCCTCATATTTTACATATGAAATACATTTACATATGGAACATATGGGTGAAATATATCACTTTGAATTCATTTTCCTTTTATGTATATGTGTAGTAGTTTGATCTTTTAGAGATATGATGATAAGCCCCAAACTTGAAAGGCAGGGGGAAATCAGGAGTTCAAGGTGGTCAGTCTAGACTACATCAGATTCTGCCTCAAAATGAAAAAATAAATAGATAAATAAAGCCAGGTACATTGTTTGTAATGCCAGTACTTGTGAGCTAGAAACAGGATGATCAGTTCAAGGCCAGATTCAGCCATATAGTGAGTTCCAGACCATTTTTGGATACAAGAGACGGTGGATCGTGGGGTGGACTCACAGAACTACCTACCAGTGTTGGTATCACCCAGCAACCTGGCACCACCGTCACCACCAAATTAGATATCAGTTCCCTGGGAGGACGGAATCGCTGAAGGCTGAGATTTCAAAGCAGATGTTCAGGGATGAATCATGCTTTGTTTATCCCACCACATACTGTGAAACTGTATTGGACATGAAGCAAGATCTGAGGCTAAAAGCTAGTTGTGGTGGGTGTATGACCCTAGTGGTGCTGATGGTAAATATGGGAGCCTCACTAAGGCTTGCTGGCTACCAGGTTAACTCCAGGTTCAAAGAGAGACTCTATTTCAATGGAATAAGACAGAGTGACAGAACAAACTTCTGATCTCATTCTCTGGCCCTTGTGTATAGGTACAGGCAGCTACACAAAGCCTACCTATCCTATACTCCCTATTCTCTCACATAATCACATTCTTTCTTTGTCTTTCTGTCTCTGTATGGGTCTCTGTTTCTCTCACTCTCTCTCTCTCTCTCTGTTACACACACACACACACACACACACACACACACACACACACAATTCAAGAGGCAGGCAGGTGTGGAATCTAATGCCAGTAATCTTAGCACTTGGTAGGACTGCTTCAAGTTCATGGCAAGCCTGGAGTATAGAGTGAACCCTGCCTGCCTCATTAAATAAAAAAAGGGAGTGGGGAGATAAGAGGGCAGCTGGTGACCGCTCAATGGTTACAGCCCTTGAGTCTCAAGCAAAGGGAGTGAGTTCAGATCCCCAAATTCCATGTGAAAATACCAGGCAGGAATAGAGGGAGGCCCATCTGTAATTCTAGCCTTGGAATGTAGATCCAGGGAATCCCTGGAACAAATCGGCTGTAGCACTAATGGCATATGCTGGGTTTAATGAGAGACCCTGGCTCACAGCAGTAATGTGGAAGAGCAATCAAGGATGATTCTCAGCATCACCTTTCAGCATTCATAGGCATGCACACTCAAGTGCAGTCATGTATATATACTTGTCCATGTGTACCCACCCACTTTCAGACAGACAGACAGACAGACAGACAGACAGACAGACACACACACACACACACACACACACACACACACACACACACACATTCTGGCTCTGGAACTCAAACAAGCCCTGGTTCCTGTTAGTTAAATACTCTTTCACCAAGCCACACCCTTGGTGCCAAGATATTTTTCTATTGACTGTATGTCCAGCTCCACAGTGCGCTGTACTGCTCTCAATCACTTACTCCAAGGATCAGCTGACAGAGCATCTACCATTTCAGTTTTACTGGTCCTTGTGATAGAGAACATTCCAGGGGTCTTTAGTTATCAACTAGTCTGGCCCAGAACCAAAAGCACTCACATCTCATTGTCCAGAACTGATCACATGGCTCCATCCAACCAAAAGAGAGGGCTGGAGAGATGGCTCAGGGGTTGTGACTCTGTCTCACAAGCAGAAGGTTCTGAGTTCGGATCCCAGGTCCCACATTAAAACAAACAAACAAAAAAAAAAAAAAAGAGAGCCATCTAGTCATATGACCAGAAAACAGCCAATCAGAAATATTTGGCACTGAAGACTATCTTTGGATTTCAAAGGTTCCTCACAGTTGCCATGCCATTAAAAAGTCCTCAAAAGGATTATGCTAAGACCCCCCCCAAAAAAAGCCAGATTTAACAGGCCGCACATTGCTTGATTGCATTCATATTACCTCCTGTAAAAGGCCAAAGAAATTGGGACAGAAACCAGACAGTGGTTGCCAGGGCTGGCACAGGGGGCAGAGGACATATCTGAAGTGATGAACATACTCTGTCTTGGGGTACAGGGTACATATAGCTCAGTGGTAGAGCTCTTGCCTAGCATCAGTGAGACCATGCACACACCTAGCTGCATACCTAGCACAAATAAAAATAAACGAGGAAGCAAGGGCCACTCTTAGAGGTTTTCCTTATTTTGTACTGTATTTGTACTTTTTTAAAAATTTTTTTAATTATTTATTCAATTGTGTGTGTGTGCGTATGTATGTGTGTGTGCGTATGTATGTGTGTGTGCGCGCACGTGTGTCTGTGTGTGTAGAACCACGGACGAATTCGGGAACCACCATGGACGCCTCCACCTCCTTCTGCTCTGGGATTCACAGCTCCGCCCCACCAGGACCAGAAGCGCAAGTCGCCCCCGCTTCCGCCTGGCATCTATACGTGGGATCTGGGATCCGAACTCAGGACCTTCCGCCTGCAAGGCAAAGGCTTAACCCCTGAGCTACCTCTCCAGCCCTGTATTTGTACTTTATATTCTTGTTTGGCTGTTGTTGGTAAATAAATAAAGACTATCTCAGATTGGAGATAAAGTTCAGTTGGTAGAATGCTTGCTTAGAATGTAGAAAATCTGGGTTCCATCCCAAACACACCATAAAACCAGGAGTGGTAGTAAATATTTGTAATCTCAACACTCAGGAGGTAGAGGCAGGAGGTCATTCTCATTGGTATAGAAAGACCAGCCAAAATATATGAGACCCTATCTGTCTCAACATCAAAAAACAAAAAGCAGAGGGAAGCATAGCAATTAATGGTTGCTGGGGGAGGTATGTCATTTTCCATACATAGTCACTGGTAGGTTGCCCAAAATCCAGAAAATAGATCCCTCCCCACACTCATCCAAACAACTAAATTCACCAAATCTAAATCCCTCCCAGCAAACTACAACAAACAAAATGAGACATGAAAACAGAAGGGGGGCTTGTGGGAAAAAAGAAAGGGGTTCAATGGGAGGCGGATGTGTGTATGTGCATGTATGTAAAATACCAAAATACATTGTATTCATGTATAAAATTGTCTATGAATAATAATAAAAAGAAAAAAAAAGGCTGGAGAGATGGCTTAATGGTTAAAGCCTTTGCCTCGAAAGCAAAAGGACTGAGTTCAGATTCCCAGATCCCATGTAAAAAATGCTGGGCAGATTATAGTTGCCTGTACTTCCAGCCCTGGAAGGCAGAACCCCAGAATAGAGCCTTAGGTGGAAGAGCAATCCAGGATGATTCTCAATGTCACCCTTGGGGTTCCACAGACACACACACTCAAGTGCCCTCTGTACACATGCCTTCACACATATGTATACCACTGGCGTGCAAAATATACATACATGCAAAACAAACATAAAAACAAAAACAAAATCATTGTATCATTTTTTTTTGAGACAGTGTGCTGTGTAACTTAAGCTGGTCTCCAACTATATCACTGAAGATGAACATAAATTTCTGATCCTCCTCCTCTATCTCCTGTACTAGGAGTGCTAAGATTACAGAATGTATCACCAGTGCCTATGTCTATGTGTTGCTGGGAATTGAACCCAGAATTTAGTGTATGCTAGGCAAGCACTTTTCCAGCTGGGCTATTCGCAGGCTTGTTTTCTGTTTTCCAGACAAGTTCTCAAGTAGCTAAAACTGAGTTTGAGCTCCTGCTTCTACTTTTCAAGTGTTGGGACAACAAAATCGTGTTGCCATTCTAGACTCAAAGTGTTTTTATTTTCTCCAGTGGAAAAGGTAGCCAGTGATTATGAAGGTATAAAATAAAGCCACTGTGAATATTCACAGTTTTTTTTTTCACATTTTCATCTCTAGAGATAAATAGTTGGGAATGGGACTGTTAGGTCTTGGGGTAAAGAACAGACAGAGTCTGGCTATGTTGCTCAGGCTCACCTCCAAACTCCGGGTCTCAAGCAATCCTCTTGAGTCACCTTTCTGAGTAGTGGGGAGCTGGGAGCAGAACAGGTGGGAATTGCCATTTTGAGCAGTTGGAATTGCCATTTTGAGCAGTTGGAATTTGCCAAACTCTTCCAATGGTTATGACCTTATAGCCCATCAGCAAGACATTAAAGCACTAACTGTGCCTCAACAACACTTAGTCTTTTTAACCATCCAACCAGACAGTTGATATCTCATTGTGTGTGTGTGTGTGTGTGTGTGTGTGTGTGTGTGTTACATGTGTGGAGACCAGAGGTCAATGTTGGGTGTCTTCCTCAATTGTTCTGTACTTCAGTTTGAGTAGAGACAGTGTCGTCCATTGGTCTTAGATCTGACTGATTCAGCTGGGCTGGCTGGCCTTGGGCACCTTCTGTCTCTGCCCCTCCCCCAGAGCTGGGATGACTAGTATACATCATCACATCTGGCTAACAGTGTCTCTAGCACAGTGGAAGTTTTCAATGCGTATTTATTCAGACAGAGGTCCCTCACTTCATAGCCTGGGGTGGTCTCCATTTTTCCATTCTCCTTCCTCAGTCTCCACATGTTGTTGTTCATTTTTTTTGAAGTCTAATATCCATTTTTAAATATTCAATGCTTTGATGTCTATAAAAAAAAAGCTTCACCCAAGCCTCAAAGATTTTTCTCCTATACCAAAGGGGAACACAAGAAAGAGCTCTAGGCAATGCTACTGAGTCCTTACACTTCATCAGAGAGGAGGACCCAGAGGGAAGTTTGACATGCACAGTAAAGGATGCTCCAGGAATGGGGGGAGGGGCACTGAGAGAAAGAGAGGAAGGGGGGAGAAGGAAGGAAAAAAGGGGGAAGGGAGCAAGGGGATCTAGGGAAGAGTGGAGGGAGGGAGGGGAATGGGGTACCTATCAAGTTTGTGTGAGTGGAAAAAATACACTATAAATAAAAAAAATTTTTTTAAAGATTTTTCTCCTACCTGTTCCTCTGGAAATTATGTTGTTTTTTTTTTTCAGGTTACATTTTGATCCAAGAGTAAATTTTGTGATAAAGTACAAGGTATGGGAGCATTATTTTTTGCATACAGATGTACTGCAATCTCAGGGTTACTGGTTGGATTTTGAAATCGTCATCCCTCTATCAGTATTCTCCTGGTTTCCCCAGATTTGGGAGGAAGTCCTGTTCCACTTTGCAGTTAAATTACCTGCCGGGCGTAACCCCACCCCCCCCAAAAAAATCAAACAACCGGGGTCCCCCTGAAGTTTCTCCCTGGCAGAAGGATTTGTTTCTGGCCTTTTTACCTCTTCTTTCTTCCTGAGATCTCCTGACTTAGCAGAACATGAAAGGGCAGGGGTGGCCTCGCGGTCTGGCACCATCCCTTGGAAAATAAACATGGGCAGAAGCTGAAAGGCAGCCGCTCCCTCTGGGGACCACTTAGAGAAAGAGTTCAGGACCGGTGTATCCGCCGCGCGTGGCTCGGCATGCTAGGCCGGCGGCAGGTCGGAAGCTCAGATCTAGATTGCTGCACAGGTCGCCTCTGCCCAGAGAGACCCCTGACGCCTATCACCTTCACAGAGAGCCGCTAGTCTTCGCAGTTCTAGGGCTGTGCAGTCAGCAGTTTGCCCAGCTCAAAGCAGCCAGGGTTTCCGAGTCCCCTACCTCGAACAAGTCTGGGAAGTGGGAAGGACAGTGATGATTACCCCTGTTTTACAAAGGGAAACTGAGGCAGAGGTGGGTGAAGAAATAGACCAGGCCTCCAGCAAGGATGATCACTGAATCCTTGATCTTTCTGCCTCAGTTTCCCAAGTGTTGGGATCACTGGCACACACCACTATAACCAGATAATGTTCAACTACATACTGCTTCGACAGCAAGGGTTGTTTTGCACAGGAACCAACAAACTTCTCCCCTAAAGACCAGAGTATAAAGTATTTTCAGCTTTGGGAGCCACAGCGTCTCTGTTGCAGTGACTTTTGTCCGGGCAAAAGCAGGAGGGGCATATACAAGTGAATGTGCCTGTGCTTTCCTACAACTTTATTTATGAAAGCAGGTGGTTGAACTAGGGAAACAGCTCAGTAGGGAAGGTCTTGCACTAACATGTGCACTGCAGTCTGAAACCCAAATTACCTAAAATCTGCGTACCGCTGTGTGCATCTGGCAGGGCAAGGGAAGGGCAGAAACAGGAGGATTTGTGGAACTCACTGACCAGTCAAATGAGCCAAATCAGTGAGGTCGAGGTACAGCAAGAAAACTTGTCTCAAAACATAAGGCCATAAGGAACACAACAGATGTTGATCTCTGGTCTTTGCACACACACTACATATACATATGTGCACGAAAGAAAAACAACGAAGGAGGTAAGCTGGATTTGCTTGCTCCTCGTCTAGTAGAACATAAACTGGCTTCCAAGGAACCCCTATAAGAATCTGTTCATGCATGTCCCTAGCCTCCCTTTCCCTTGCTGTATGGTGGTGAGTCTGCTCTTCTGCTCTAAACAGTCACTCAAGGTTGCAGGGAGGTCAAATGAGCTCATCGACAGGGAGGTCCCAAGAGAGAACTGAATTGGAGTGGAAGCTTCTTGAGGTTCTGTGACGTAAGGCCATGACTCCATGCTAGCCAGTGCGCCCATGGGCACCAGCGTCCTAAGGGGGTACCCCAAAGGGAGGCAGCACCCGAGGCTTGCCACTGCATCCCAGTCCTTGTCTCTCCATGAGCCCATGGAGAGAGAGAGAGCGTTGAGGAGGGACTGAAGAATGAGTCTCAGTCGGGCTGCTCCACTGAAGGGTTCCCAGAGCTCCAAAGTTTTCTTTCAAAGCCTGATTTCTTCAGCAGCCAGTGCTTGGGGTTGGAACATACTGTCTGACTTGCAGCCCTGGCTCCAGGCCCTCCCCTCAGTCAGGAACCTCCTCTTTCCTGCCTCTTTACTGGGTGACTCCACTTACTCCCAAGACCTGGTTCAGGCTGTGTATCATCTGGGGCACACCGGTTGGATAAGTCTAATATCACTTATCTGGGGAAGATGTGGATCTTCAGAGAGCAAAATTTATCATATACCAGAACCACTGAAGGGCATTTTATTATTTTTAAATAATTTTTCTTGAGTTAGAGTCTCATGTAGCTCAGATAGTCCCCAACTCAATATGTAGCCAACCATGACCTTGAACTCCTGATCCTCATGTGCCACAATGCCACCTCCCCAGGACATTTTATTTATTCATTCATTCATTCATTCATTCATTCATTCAGAGTGAGAGACTATGAGAGAAAGAACACATGCCAAAGAACAACTTTTTGGAAATCAGCTCTCTCCTTCTACCATGTGGGATTCTGGGGGCTTGAACTCCGGTCACCAGGTTTCCAAGCAGGGACCTTCGACCTGCTGAGCTCTCTCACCAGCCCTCATTGTTCCTTTAAAGTTTCTCGTCATGTGTGCCCATGCAGGATGTGTCTATGTGTCTATGTGCCATACCACAGAGTGAATGTGAAGGTCAGAGAAAAGCTCCCGGGAAACACCAAGGTCATTAGGTTTGTCTTGTAATCACCTTCACTCACGGAACTGTTTTGCCATTTCTCTTTTGGTTATTTTGAGACAGGGGCTCCCCTATAGTTCAGATGGGGCTTCACACTGTATAGCTGCAGACGACCTCAAACTCCCTATCCTCCACTCTCTTAATACAGGTATGTATCACTGCACTTTGTGGATCAGCTCATTTGCACGTCAGAGTCATTAACAGGATACCCTATTGTTCTCCTCTTTGTACAGATGAAGAAACTGGGGTTCTGAGAGGTTAAGCTACCTACCTACCTGCCTGTGATCACACTGTTCTGGAATGTTGAAGATTGTAGAAGGTGACTTGTATTCATATTCTATTTCCTGGTCCTCAGCTGTGAAATCAGACATTCCAAGCTCTGGTATGGAGACGGTGACTCTAACCGGGGAAAGACCTAATGAGAAGGGATCCTGTTCACCGCGGGCACGGATGGCCTGGGGCTCCGGCCGAGCGCTTTCCTGCTGGTGATCTCAGCGTTCTCCGGGCTGACTTCAGTCTTTTGGATCATGTGCCCATCCCTGGACCAATGAATAGCTGTAGCCTTAAAAAAAAAGACGGGCAGTGAGGAAGGACACGCCCCTAGTGGCGGCAGTGGAGAATGTAGTCGGGGCAAAGTCCCTGGTTCCGTGCTAAGAAGCACTCTTCATCCTGAGCACCCAGGGTTAGACTCAGCCTGTGGAATCTACAATTCCGCTTGACCCTACCCCTCTTCTACCACACTGATGGCTTACCATAGGCTTGAACTTTTCCTGCCTGCCACCTAATTGCAGCGCTAATTGCCTTTAGTTTACGTGGACCCCTCTGTCCAATTTCTCACCTGTTGCTCTGCCAGGTTCCCATCTTCTCTCGAGCCTTTTCCAATCCATGCTGTTTATTGGCAGCCCATCTTCCACCTAGCAGAGCCCCTGACTCAGAAACTGTCAGCCGCTCCTTCATGTCAACAGGGAAAAGTGACTCTTACCTCCCTGCCTGAATTCCCCTCCAGCCCCCACCAAAATGTGCATTCTCCCCTTTTTCCTAAACTGGAATAAGCATTTTTCTTAAAGCTCATTTTCTGCCTAGTGTGAGTCAACGTGCTGACCAGGACCCGGCATACAGATGGCGCCCAATAAATGAATGCCGGCGAGACCTACACTGCCAGTTCTTGTGCATGACTGATCCTCAATGATGGCAGACCACACAGCTTTGCAGAGACAAGAGAAGTCCAGGGACATGGGGAAAGAGAGATAGAAATAGGCTGGGGGGCTGGTGGTGGAAAGGGCCAGCCAGGGTCACAGAACAGAGACCCTGGAAGGGAGGCGGGGATCGGGGAGACAGCAGGGTAGAAAGAGAGAGTGTGTATTTGTGACACAGACAAGGTCCCTGTACTCTGTGTTTTGTACAGCTTAATTTTCCGTATCAGGAGTTGATTTAGCTGAGCAACCAATCATGGCTTAAAAATAAAAATCTTGGGAACTCTTTGAAAGGACTGGGGTGTTGAGGACAGATAAAACAGGGGGGGGGGGCATTTGGATTCAGGCATATTAACACAGTGAACCTTTACCTAGTACTAAACAAACTTCCCAATCACACCCCACAGAAAAAGTCCTTCAGGGAAGGCTAAGAACGGGAGGGGGCAGGGCCCAGATCTATCCTGACCACCTGTGAATGACTGGATGCCCCAGCCCTCCAGTCTTGCCCAAGGGCATGAAGCTCCTTCAGAGAGGAAGCAGCAAAGCCATCTCTTTGCTAGAATACAGAACCACACACCTGGGGAAGAGGGTCAGGTGATTTTTTTTTTTTTTTTTTGAGCCAGGTATGGCAGTGCATATCTATAATCCTAGCACACTGAAAGCTAGAGCAGAATTACACGTTTGCAGGCAGTTTAAACCATAGAGCAAGACCCAGTCTTTAAAAAACAAAATCAAGTTAGGTGTGGCAAAAGTCTATAATCCCAGCACCGCAGAAGAATCAGAAGTTCAAGGCATTTTACCTACTATACCATATCTCCACCCATTAAAGGAACAGACCAGGTTGGCCTCTAATTTATGATCCTCCTGTCTCATCTTTTTTAGCATTTACCTAATGAAGTAGCCTCCACAACTGGCTATTGTTTGTTTGTTTTTCTTTTTTGAGACCGGGTATTCAGTATCCTATGCTAGTCTGGAACTTTCTACTTAGCCAACTTAGACTTCCGATCCTCCGCCTCTACCTTCTGAGTGTTGGCATTGTAGGTGTGTATTCCCATACCTAGTTTAGGTGGTACTGGAATAAACGCAGGACTTCACACATAGGCAAGCAGACTGCCAATTGAACTACATTGCCAATTCTTTATCAGTCCTCCTTTTTCCAGGGTCTTGCTATATACCCTGCCATAGTAGCCCAAGCTGACCTCAAACTCTCAATAATCATCCTGCCTCAGTGTCCCAAGTGCTGGGATTATTACAGGTGCCTGGCCACAAAGCTGGACAAGAAACAAGCCTGTTGTTTGCTCAAGTGCGGGTGACCGATAGCATACGCCCACAGGAAGGAGGGGCCAATGGCCAGACCTGGGCACCCAACTGTTGCTTGATTTCAGAAGCCATCACAACTGGAGAGTAGTCCCTATGTGTAAGAAACGTACCTGGACATGCACAGACAGGGCCACACAGATGTAGAGTAGAGGCCAGAATTTCTGAGGATGTCTTCGTCATCCACCTGATTTTGCTATTATAATGGGACATGACCAGTGCACTCATTAATTTTTTTAACTTTATTTTCTGAAATGGAACCATTGTACATTGTACAAACCATATCTACTGATGGAATAAATAAGTGAAAAATTATATCACTGTACAACACACCAAAAAAAAGTAAGGAGGAAAGAAAAATTAGGTAACGGTGAAAAAAAGGTTTTTATACCTCTAAACAGGTCCTCGGCGGTTATAAACATTCCAAACCATGACACCATCTGATGATGGGCGGTCACCACCCTCTAAGAATCAGTCAACAGCGTTCTGGATCGCGGGGGTAAGTGCCAGCACTTTATGGAATGTGTAGCCGAAGTTTCCCCACTTTCAAGTTTTTTTGGGGGGGGAATTGTCCTGGGAGCCCTTTAGGCCATGGGGCCTGATGTCTGCAGAAGGCATTTGCTTGGGACCCCCAGCCCCTGGCTCTGCCGGATGAAAAGTCTTAGATTACATGGTTGGGGATGAGGGTGAGGGGCGTAGTAGGGTTGTGGGACACAGCGGCTCCAGGAGGGGGGAGGGAGCGCTGTGGGGGAAGGAAGCACATTGGATTTTGCAGTCTGACTGCTCCGTGTGGAGTGCAGGGCTGCTGGCGCTTTGCCTGGCGTGGCCGTGGGGTGGAGGGGTCCAGCTGGTCCCCCATCTCAGGCCCATTCCTACCTTCAGGCACTTCAGAGAAAAACTAATGACAGCCTCGGTACTGGGGACGTCGTCCTCCTCTTCCTCCTCAACTGTGCCAGCTCCCCTTGCCTGTCCAGAGAGGCCACAGGGCAGGAGAGACACAGGTGGCCTGGCCACGCTGCTGGCTTCACGGACAAATGTAACGGGTGCTCAAGCTGTTTAGGTTGCAACCTCGCACTTAAAAAAAAAAAAAAAAGAAAGAAAGAAAGGAAGGAAGGAAGATCCAAATTCATCTTTCATCATAATGGAGTTTCTCACTGCAAAAGAAAAAACACTGCCTAACTCTAGGATCTGGAGGTAAAAGCCGTGTTGACCTTGAGATACAGTGGAGGTTGTGCATCTGGTTGCTTTCCAGCCAAGATGCAGAACACAGTTCTCAGCAGAACTGACCACCTGAGGGGCAAAATTGGTAAGTACAAGATTTTTTTTTTAAGACAAAAAACCTTTCAGCATTGCTAACTTTAAGATTTTCAAAGTTTTTTTTTTTCCCTTATTTCAGGAGACATTTTTGCATGAGGTATTTGAAATTCAGGAACATTTTGATTCTTCTTGAAGTGCAGGAAATAGATAAGCTCCCCTTAAAAATATATATATAGGAGCTTCACCCTCAGAAACTCTTAGAAAATGGAGCCTGGCAGACACTTCCCATGGTGGTTGGGAGAAAGATCCACACGTCAAAGATTGGTACCTGAATATGCACCAATTAGAAAAAAAAACAAAAAAAAAACAAAAAAACACAAGAAAACAAAAATAAAAAAAAAAACCCTCCCCAACCCCGTATCAGTAACACACAACTCAAGGGGAGGTAGAACCCCAGTGCAGTAAAGAAAGCTTAGGAAAGGTTTTAAGGTCTGAGGAGTTTGTAGATTAGTTAAGAGCAAACCAGGCCTCAGAACTCAACCATCAGGCAGTTCATCCACGGGGGCGTCTCCACTGAGCAAGAGGAAGCTGTCCCGGTGCAAGTGGGATCAAGGGAGAGGGGAGACTTGGTTGCTCCTTTCTGGAGGGTGTGCAAATCTTTCCAATTCCTTGGTGCCTTGTTTCTGACCTTTTAGGTCCAATCGTCGAGGTCTGCTCCCCAGTGGAGACTGGCAGCTCCCTCCGTGCTGGGAATGAGACTCCGTCCATGTCTCCGAGAGTGGGAAGCTGATGCAGGTGCATCTTGCCTAGAGTTGGGAGGGGCTGGGGGGCGGGGACAGAGGGCAGCAGGTTTCTGTGGATTTGAAATCCAAGCAACGTTCCAGGAGAAAAGTTCAGCACCAGCTATTCCTGCTGCCTGCTCCCAGGCTCCCGCTCTCCCTGTGTAGTCTTAAAGAGACAAGCTCACAGTTGAGAAGCCATTTGTCTTCAGAGGTCTTGGAGAAAAGTATAATGGTGGTGGTGGGGATGGGGGGAGGCAAATAGGGTGGGAGTGCAGGGAGAATCTAAGCGCTTTGCACGTCAATCTGGGCTAAGGTGGCTTGCAAACCCCTAGCCTCCAGGCCCTAAGGAGGCATATCTCCTGGGGGACTAGGGCTGACACCTGGAACCTCAGGGTCCTTGGAGATTGGGGTTGACCCCAGCTAGGGCTGAAGGTGTGCTCAGGCACTCATTGTCCCCCCCCTCCCCAAAAGAACCCCGCTGAGGAGCTCTGGCTGTTAAGCAGCTCCGAAGCAAGCTTGGGGCAGGGAGGAGAGAGGCATATGCTGACAGAGCCGACCCTAATCACAGGGCACTTTGCAAAGAGATGCAAAACCAGGAGATATGCCAGAAGTCACCTCAAGGGCACAAGGCACAAAAAAAGAAAGCGGAAGGACTTGGTTGAACAGTGAAAAGCCCCTACAAAAATGTGAATTCCTGATCGGTACCACCCTCGAATAGCTTATATCGTTAAATAGAGAAGTGGGGAAGGTTAGGCTGGGGTGGGGGGGATACAGCAGCAACACAAATGTAATCTTGGCTTCCGAGACAGTGTGCAGACATCCTGAGCCGCCTCCCCAAGTACAGTCACTTCGAGGTTCGCTTCACAGCAGAGCTCGCCACTGTCTGAGAAGTTTCGCTGTTCTAGGTTTTCTTGGATTTGCACTTGGTAAACTTGAAACGTTAGTAGTTCGGTTCTCGCCCGAGAGGAATGGCTCGGGCAGGGTTTCTACAATTAAGCCTGCTGATGTACCTGCCATGAAACATGGACCGGAGGGATCTTGGCGTCTACACCTCTTCCGAGTTCTGTTGAGAGCCCTCCAGCTTCATCTTTTTAGAGGGCGGTGCTCCTTCCAAATCCTTTTGGGGAAGAAGAAAGAAGAGTGGGTCAGCGGAAGCAGGAGGGTGCAGGTGAGGCCGCAAGGTGGGTGCAGGAAGGAGCAGAGGAAAAGCTTCTGAGTACACAGAGTCCATCCCTGTCGCTCTAAACCACCACCTAGATTCTTCCCAATGTCTTTACACCTCCACGCCCCTCTGCGCAGTCCGGATCAGGTTTCTCTGTGATCAGCCTTCCTATCTGTAACTGCAGGGCTCAGCCTTTGAGCCTAAATTTCAGGCGATCTCAAAGTCCAGACCTACTTCGTTCACAAGGTCTATTGCCTCTCAGCTGTAGGAACCTGGGCCGAGGCAAATGCTCACTCAGTATTTGCTCAAAGGGATACATGAACATTATTCGGGGGAAAGAAACTGGTGGTCGGGTTGTCACCGGATTTCTAATAAGTCTGATGATGCCACCAAAAGGTAAACATTCACCATCGCCTTGGGTATCTCCGACCTTCCTCTGGACTAAACTCATGACAGTATCTGTGCTAACCAGGGCTCTCTGGCCTTTCCCACATCTCCACATGACTATGGTATGGAATAAATGCTGTGCTTGCGCAGCAAGTTGCTGTTCCCTCTCTCCACTCGCCTCGCCCCAGCTGCAAGTCCCATCCACGGCACCTGTTGGGGCTGATCTATATCTCTGTATGCACTGCTTGCCCGGATGATGCGGCCGCCTCTCTACACATGCCCTCAACACAACTCAAGCCAGTCCCTTAGCTATAAAAGGTGCACCGGGACAGAAACGTCCAACACGTGCCCACTGACTTCAGAACAAAACTCAGGTCCTTACCAGTGCTGGGACGCCAGCTGACCTGCCTCAGCGACCTCTTCTGGTCCTCTGGGCTGTAGCCACCCAGTCCTTCTGAGGACCCTTAATATCTGAAGAGCCTGTCTGGGTTCACCTGTCTCAGATTCTAGACACAGGGGACTGAGGGCCAACTCTGGTCCGGAGGGTCTCAAGCCGTCCTGACTTACACTGCTTTGCCTTTGCACCATGAAATGAGACTTGGAGGCCCGCTACACCTCTCTGCTTGGCCCGCCCCGTGTCAGTAGGAGGCCAAATCTCCAGCAGGTGCTGTGTGAACTGGGATGAGGAGGGGCCTGGGTGTTAGAAAGGCACCAGGTTCTGGAGAGAAAGCTACGTGGGCTTCCTCTGAGGATTGTGTAGTGGACCTTGGGGGGTCAAGAAGGCCTGTTCTCTTCTTCACTGTTTTTAATTTTTTCCCCTTAATTATTTTTTTAAGGGATATACAGATATAAAGTGTCCCCAGGCCTTCTGTCGTGCTAAGGGTCTTGGCTAGGAGTGTAGTTAACCTGGGTGGGACCTGAAGCATTCCTTCGTTTCCCCGAGTAGCCGGGATTACAGGCCTGGCTGCGGGTACCTGAGAGATTGCCGGCGTCTCTGCCGCCAGTGCGGGCTCTGCGGACGGCTGTCGTTCTGCTTTCTCAGAGCTGTTCATTGAATTTTCCATCGAAGACTGTGACTTCTGCTCATCAGAAATATCTGAGTGAAAATTGAGGCGACAGAAACTGTTTTCAGACACATGAGGTACCGCGCCAGGTGGACCAAGTCCTAAAAATATCCAGAGATGGGTAGTTTTGTGGCTAAAGACTTTCAGGGCTCTACGGGCTGGGGGCTTGGGAAGACTCTTGTTTATTTGCAAATGAGGTCTTTTTATTAAACAATCAGTACATAGTGTGTATGTGAAGGGGATGCAGGCTCCTGGGTCTTTTGCCCTTATCCGTGTAGCTAGATGCAGGAAGAGAACCACTTTAAAATGTGGCAAGTGCCTGACGCCCTCTACTGGGCCTATCCCACCACAGCAATCATTGTTCCTGCTCTAGCAGAGAAACTGCACAGAAAGACTTAATCAGGTTCTCCCCTTCTCTCAGCCTCCAGACTGGCCTCCAACATGTAGCCAAGAAGGACCTTCAATTTCTCTACTTCCCCAGGGCATCATGCATGTCAGGCAAGCACTTGATCAACATTTCTCTTAAAAATATGCATCATGTCAGAACAATGACTGACTGTTGGGGGAGGGAGAGTTAAAAATCAATGAATATCTTACACCACTAAAGATACCATTGACACTAACATTGTAGAGGACTCATCCCCATCTTTCTAGATTTTTCTATCTTTGTGCATATCATTTTTCCTATCTCTATAAATAGAGATTGTGCAGCAGTTTGAATGTCTTTACAGATTCTCTAGCCACAGGAGCTTAAAGTTTGGGCTAGAAAGGTGATGCGTCTTTAGAAAGGAGGACTGGGGTTCACCTAGAGTTTCTGGAATATGGGAGTGGGAGTAAGTGCAGGAATGTCCTAGAATCAAATTCTTTATAAACGTGAAATCTTTTTAGTACTTTAGCTTCACCTATTTAGCAACCTCCCTCCCCTTAAACAAGGTCTTCTGATGCAGTAGCTGGAATTTGCTATATAGCCTGGGCTGGCCTCAAATTTCTGATAACTTTCTGCCGCGGCTTCCTGAGTGCTGGGATTACAGGCAGGTCCTGGCATGCCTGGCTTAGTTTTACCTTTAAGTTTATGTCAATGACAATGTCTCAAAAACAGAAACATGTGACCCTGCAACTTCACCTCTGTGCATGTACTTGAAAGAAGTGAGAATGGGATTTAAGAAGAGCTTGAGCGCTTGCAGGCTCACATTAACACCGTTTATGCAGGGCCAGAAGCCCAAACATCGACAGATACATGAATGAAGTGTAGCTCATCCTACGATGGGATATTATCTAGTCACAGAGAGGAACAAAGCACTGAGACGTGGTACAGTATGTTAAACTTTAAACTTTAAAGAGGGGCTGGTTGGCTCAGTGGGTTAGGCATCTGCTCGTAAACCTGGTGACCTGAATTCTATATATGGGAACCCACATGTAGAAGAAAAGAACTCACTTCTGAAAGCTGTTCTCTGACTTCCACACACGAACTGCGGCATGCACGCACACACACCCCGTTTGGTTAGACACACAAACCAAAAAAGAAGCACAAACGCTAAAACTAAAACTTAAAGAAGACATGCTGCTAAAAGCTAGACACAAAGATCATATACTACATGATGTCCTTTTCTATTGAATGTCCAGGACAGAAAATCCAGAGAACACAGAATGGAGGTCACAGGGAGATGATGTGGTAGGTAGAGTTTCTTTGTGGGGGAAAAAAAAAATAAAACATTCAGATCTAAATAGAGATTAGAGCTGCCCAATACTGTGAATGTTCTAACTGACAGTGAAATGTTTTAGAAATGGTTAGTTTCAATCTTTTTCCTTTGGGGTTCTGAGGATCGAACCCAGACTTTTTCAAATGCTAAGCAAGAGATTAAAAAATTAACCATTTTTTACATGCACTTCCATCTTTTTTTTTCTTGTATATGGAGTGCCTATGTGTGTGTTTGTATATTCACATGTATATTTGTGCATGTGGAGACCTGGGGCTGACTATCAGGAATCATCTTTGATTGCTTCTTCTACCTTACTGTTTTGAGACAGGGTCTCTACATCCAGAGTTTACCAATAGAGCTAGTATCTGGAGATCTGAACTCTGGTCCTTTTGCTTACATGGCAAACACTTTAACCACTGAGCAGTATTTCAGCCTTTTTTTAATTTTTGATAGATTTTACAGGTTTTGTTATGAAGCCAGGCTAGTCTCAAACTTAGCCTCAGCCTCCTGGAATTGCAAATGTGTCTGGTCACGAATTTCATGTTTGATATAAAGGAAAGGCCAGGCTGATGGTACACACCTTGAACATTTTTACTGACCTAAAAAGTCTGCACCATCTGTGGCTTAGCCTCTCTGGCCACAGCTCAGTTTCTGCAGGCACAGCGGGCTCTTCAGATGGAGGAGGAGGAGGGCGTGGCGGGCATGAGGCAGCCAGTCACTGGGAGACCAACAGGCCGGCTGGCTGGGCAGAGGCAAGTCTGGGCCTGAGCCCCCTAAGAGTCCAGCCTGAAGGATCAGCGGAACCTGGTGACTCGGCTCCCAGTTTGCCAACTCAAGGCAGCAGCAGGTTCTCCCAGTGTTTCTGGAACTCACCCAGGGGAAACTATTTTCCTGGGACCTAAATTTAGTCCGGTGAGCTCGGACATTATATCATTCCCACAACTCACTCAGCAGTAAACAAGTTCAAAGCAAGGTCAACAGCTGGTGGCTGAACTACCTACCCTGTCCCAGCTTGCCCATTGTGCCTTTCCCATGGGGCGCTCGGACAAGAGGGCTCAGGCCTAGCTGCCTGGGATGACTGGAAGAGAATTCTAGTGTGGTTCCAACCTGGATTCGTAAAGCTTTTGGTGGTGTTGAGATATGGGGGACAGAGGTGCAAAATGCAGTAGCTATGGTAACATTACCCACAAATGGAACTCTTGTAGCTGAGCTTTGACCAGCCTCTTAGGAAAAGGGGACCTAGACCCAGGCATGGGAGACAGATCATACCCAGACACCACCCCAGACAGGAACAAAGCTGGATGTGTCTGAAAATGTGGCCGATTTGTCCCAGAGCCACCAGAACCTCAGAGGACAGATTGTGTGTGTGTGTGGGGGGGGTGTCATCTCTCTGGCTCCCCAGGTCCTCCCTCCAACCCCAAATTCTGCCATCCTCCCTCCAACCCCAAATTCTGCCAAGCATTTTGCTGATGATGTCCCTGCCTCCTTCATACCTTGCCAGGACCTAGCAAAGGAAATAACTTTTTTTTTTTAAGTCTGTCCCACTTTAGAAATAGGAAAACAGGAGGTGGTGATATCTGCCTAAGACCACTAGCAGTAAGGGTCAAGTTGGCTGTGATTACAGCTCCAGCCCCTCCACCTTCTACCTACAGAGCTACCTGCCAGCAAGGTGGGTATGTCTTGACTGTAAGGACCCTGAAAGGGAAATGAGAGGGGATGTCCGCAGACTGTAAATGACAGAGGGATTTAGGAAAGCATCGCCCCCCGGTTGGGGGTGGGGGAAGGGGTAACAACTAATGGAGAAGGAGCTACTATTGGCATGGAGGGGGCAGAGATCAGGAAGGCTGTTCGGCATGTCTTTTAACACGCAGGACAGTCACAGAGCCAAAGATGTCTTTGTTACCCAAAGTCAACAATGCCAAGGCTGAGAAGCTTTTTCTAGCAAGTAATCTTACCCACATCCTCGGTGGAGGAAACCCCAGCAGGATCTACACATGCATCAATTCTATCGTGTGTGTGTGTGTGTGTGTGTGTGTGTGTGTGTGTGTGGTGTTGGAGGGGCTAGGGGTCATGGGATGGCACTTGGAGCCTTGTGCACTCTGGTATTGAGCCCCACACCTAGCCCCAATCTTTTTTATTTTTTTAACTGATGTTAAATAATTTAATACAGATATTTCTAGGTGTACAGATGTTGCAAACTATTTCCTCTGGATAAAACGGGCTAGAAAAATGGCTCAGGGGTTCAGCCTTTCCCTTCAAAGGAAAAGGACCTGAATTCAGATCCTAGATCCCAGTCCGAATTCCTGCCTTTTTTAATTTTCTGTGTGTAGATGCGGGTATGTACATGTCTGTGGGCACCTATAGAAGAGGGCACTGTGCGTGCCTGTGGAAGGGCCAAGGGTGATGGAAGGAATCATCCTGGATGGCTCTACCTCCTTATTGCTTTGCCCTGGAGTTTCCCAGGCTCTGCCTTCCAGGACTGCAAGTACAGACCACTGCTATTTCTGTCGGGCTTTTTTTTAATGTGGGATTTTAGATCCAAAGTCAGATCCTTTTGCTTTTGAGGCAGAGCTTAACCCTTGAGCTGTCTCTCCAGCTTCTCCCCCCCCCTTAAATGGCTGCAATCGAGGGCAGCCTTATCATTCTCCCACTAACATCTAGATCCTTGAAATACTTGCCCCCTGACTGGCTGCAGGCCAGCTGAAGGGCAGCCCCTCCATGTTCCAGCCCTAGAGAGAACAAACCTTCGGCTCCGGGGTGCTCCTTCCCATCGGCCGGCGCCTCGTCTGCCTTGGCTTCGGTGCCATCGCCGGGGACAGCCGCGTTGGGCTCTGGGGCAGGGCTGGAGTTGCTGCTGTTTTCTTGTTTGATGGGGGAGACGTCTGCTATAGAGCTCTGGTTGCTGTTATCATCTGCAAGGGGAACACAGAGCAATGACGTCAGTGCAGCCGCTGAGGAGAGCCAGGTGTAAGGGGGGCGGGGTGGAAGGCTCGGCTTTCCTTTGCCTCGATGCCTGTGGCCCCACCACCCTGTGAGGCAAGGGATTCTGGGAGTGGGTCTGATACTCCTCCCACTGGCTCACTAACCTTAACCCTAAGTCTGGAGACTTTTGGTCACAGAAATGCTAAATCTTTGGGAGAGATTTGAGATTTAATTATGAGAGAAGGGAAGATATTTTGTGCATTTGGCCATGAAGCAATATGAAGGCCACAGTATAATCAATGAAGCAGTATTACTAGAACATTCCACTTGAGCTCATGAAGCCCAGGATGGCTTCCAATTGGAAGGGGGGGGGGGCTGGAGAGATGTCTCAGGGGTTAAGCCTCTCTCCCTAGCAAGCAGAAGGAGCTGAGTTCAGATCTCAAATCTCACATCGAAACACCAGGTGGAAATAGTGGAAGCAGAACCTGGGAAACCCCAGAGCAAAGTAAAAAGGAGGTGGAAGCAATCCAGGATGATTCCCAAAGTCACCCTTGGGCCTCCACAGAGACACATAGTGCCTTCTGCTACACATAGACACACACGCAGATACACACACACACACACACACACACACACAGATACACCCACATGCATGCAAAAAATAAATAAAAGGGAAAAAAGGGCACATGGGACATTTTGCAGGAAGCCACTTAATCTCATCAGGATTCATCTTTTTTAAAAGATAACCAGCGGGCTGGAGAGATGGCTCAGGGGTTAAGACTGTCTCACAAGCAGAAGGACCTGAGTTCAGATCCTGAGTCCCATGTAAAAACATGCCAGGGGGAAATGACAGCGGCCTGAACATTGGGCCCTGGAAGGTGGAGTCTGGGAAATCTAAGTGAAGCAAAAAGGAGGTAGAAGCAATCCAGGATGATTCTTCAAGTCACCCTTGGACCTTTAGTGTCTTCTGATACACACACACACACACACACACACACACACACACACACAATGACTCACTGGTGGAACACCGGGCTAGCATGCATGAGGCCCTAGATTTCATCCCCAGGACAGCGAAAATAAAATATAAAATAAAAAAGGAGGGTGAAGCAGAGATTCCTAGCAGATTAAAAAAAAAATCTCTCATGAGACCTAGCAACTAAATATGAAGTGTGGAAATTATTTGGAGCTAATTTGGAACGTGCCAGCTGTAACACATTTGGAACAATTGGGGAATTTGCATATGGTCTGGATTCTTAAAGCTATTAAGGAATTATTGTTAATTTTGTCAGAAGTGATAATGGCAAGCGGGCACCGGGAAATGTCACTCTTTGGCAGTGCACACTGAAGTGGGAAGGTACAGACTCAGACACCGAGGCAGGGAAATGAACTTTAAAATGCCTCTGAGCGGAACGCAGACAACTGTCAGAGCTCCCCGAACATCACACTTGAGAAGTGTGTATTCTTTATGCAAATCACATGTCAATCATAAACAACACATTAAAAAATAGATGTGACAAATAAGGCCTGGTATTTCATAAAAGCCGGGGGGGGGGCGACAGAGGTCTGACATACTGTTCTCTGCTGTCTCTAAAACAAGACTCCTTATGATGGAAAGAAAAAAAAAACAGGTAACTGTGGTATTAGTGGTTGGATTGGTGGCAGAACTGATGGGTGAGGGTACACGTCTTCTTAGCCTGTACCACCCCATTGTGGGCACAGAGAGAGTCATGTTAAATCACAGATACTCAAGTGATGATGTGAAAATAATTTCCCAGGGCCAGACACTGCAGCTCATGTTTGTAACTTCTGCACTGAGGAGCAGAGGCAGGACGACTGCAGCAAATTTGAAGTCAGCCTGGTCTACATGAGTTCAGGGCAGCCAGAGATACACAGTGAGATCTCATCTCAAAGAGAAGAAGAGAAGAGAAGAGGAGGGGAGGGGAGGGGAGGGGAGGGGAGGGAGGGAGGGGAGGAAAAAGAAAAAGAAAAAGAAAAAGAAAAAGAAAAAGAAAAAGAAAAAGAAAAAGAAAAAAAGGTTTCTGAGATACTGCCTCTGCTACCCAAATGCTGGGATTACTGGGTATGCGCCCACCATACCTGGTATTTCAGATTGATCTGGCCCACTGTGAACACTTACTCTCTCCTCTCTGTCAACCACAGGGAGTTAGTTGGCAGGCATTCGCACTGCCCAGCTAAGCAAACCTTATTTTAAGTGTACGCTGGAATGCTAGTTACGCAAGAGCAGGAGCATACTCTGGTGAAGCTCTGGGCTCCAAAAACAAACCCGTGCTCTCCTGGTTCACCTTCAAGAAAGACTGAACCTTCCTGAGCTGAGACCTGTGTACAGGGTCTCACAAATGACAGAAAGCACTAATGCTTGGCAAGACCGGCAGCCCGGCCTGGGAACCATGACGCCATGGCTGGCTTCAGCTGCATCTTGCCGACAAGAGACACCTATGCAGAGGACGTTTCCCTTCACCTCCCACCTCCTGGAACACTGGCCAGACCCACATCTATCCCGAACCTTCACACCTGGACACCCTGCAGCCCACCTTGGTCTTGAAGGAGCATGCCCTGAACAAGAAAGGGAGAAAGTGGGCATGGTGTTTGTATCTGAGAGAATTTTGGAATTCTCTTGTCTAGTCAGCATGGATGCCAGAAGTTACTGACTTGCCAACAGGGCAAGTCTCTTCACCGAGATCTCGGACTTGGCTCCTATCTGTGAAATGGGACTTTTCACTAGATTCAAGTGAAGGGAAGGTTGGAAACGGCTGACTGTGATGCTTGGCATGGTGCTAGTTCACACATGGTGGCTGTAAACACACCCAGGCTTGTGTGTGTGTGTGTGTGTGTGTGTGTGTGCTCATGTGTGCACACTCGCCTGAATGTGTCTATATAGGGGGGGCACTGTATGTGTATGTGGAGACTCAAGGATAACAGAAGAATCATCCTGGATTCCTTTTACCTTTTTTTTTTTTTTTTTTTTTTTGCTTTGCTCTGTGGTTTCCCAGGCTCTGCCATCTAGGACTGAAAGTGCAGGCTGCTGCCACTTTCCCTTGGCATTTTTTTTGTAATGTGGGATCCAAACCCAGGTCCTTCTGCTTGCCAGACACAGTCTTAGCCCCTGACCCATCTCTCCAGCCCTGATCTTGAACTTTTGATGCTCCTGCCTCTACTTCGTCCATGCTGGGGTTACAGGTGTGTAACCCTGGCCCAGTTTGTGCAGTGTTGGAGATAGAACCCAGGGTTTTGTGCCGGCCTATCAACGAGTTACACTGTGGGCCCTATTGCTTGTTTGTTTGTTTGCTTTGAGAACAGGATCTTGCCAGGTAGGTAAGAAGCTAGACTTCCTAACCTAGTCACCAGGGACTTGGTATTTCACACTGGTCAGTTTGGACCAGTGGAGGTTTCTACTGTCCTTTCTTCCCCAGCACAAGACAGACCTGGGCCTGGAAGCAATAGAAACTCAAGCAATGCAATTTACTTACATGTTTGATACCACCTTGTTGTACAAAAGGTTTGGGGCAGTCAAAAATAAAAAGGCATTAAAAATTAGGATTGAAAGCTGTGCATAGGATGTGAGAGAGAGATGGTTCAGTGGATAAGGTGCTTACCTCATAAACATGAGGATCCAGGCTTGGATCTCCAGAACCCATGTACAAGCTGGGCAAGCATGGCGGCTTTCTGCAATCTCATCACTCAAGGGCAAAGGCAAGGGAGCCCAGGACAAGCTAGCTAACTAGTCTAACTGCTTGGTGAGCTCTGAATTCAACTGGGAACCTGGAGACTGGAGTTCAATACTCAGAAACCCACAGAGAAGAACAGAACCATCTTCTAAAAGTTTCCTCCGACCTTACACACCATGGCATGCCCATGTGCGTCTTTTTCCTTCTCTCACTCCCTCTTTTTCTCTTCCCATCTCTTGGATAGATAGGTATTAAGAAAAAAAAAAAGGGGGAGAGCAATCAAAGAAGACACTTGATGTCAACTTTAGGCTTCATGTTCAAGTGCATGTATGTGCACATGCACCTGAGCAAACATGTTTGCCTGCACACATGCAAACATGCATGTCCCACATACACATGCTAAAAAAAAATCTGGGCAGGGTGACTCATGCTTGCAATCTCTCTAATTAGAAGCTAAGGGAAGAGGATCATTGGGAGCCAGGGGCCGGCCTAAGCTATATGTGAAACACTATTTCAAAAAGCCAGGAGGGAGGAGGGAGGAGGGAGGGAGAAAGGGAGAGAGTAGGAAACGGGGATAAATTCTCAAGTTCGGGCTGGAGAGGTGGCTCAGGGGTTAAGCCTCTGCCTTGCAGGCGGAAGGTCCTGAGTTCGGATCCCAGATCCCACATATAGACGCTGGGCGGAAGCGGGGGCGGCCTGCGTTTCTGGTCCTGGTAGGGCGGAGCCTGTGAATCCCGGGGCAGAGTAAACGAGGAGGAGGTAGAGGCGGTCCATGGTGGTTTCCGAATTAGTCCGTGGTTCCACACACACACACACACACACATATACACACACATGCACAATTGAATAAATAATAAAAAAATTAAAAAAAAAAAAGTTCTCAAGTTCTGGTAGGGGCTGGTCAATCTGAAGACACAATAAGGAGGTGAGCCAGATGGGTGGGACAAGCCACATCTTCCCAAGGAATAGTTGTTCCTGCTTTGATCAGCTGTTCCTGACATTGCCGCATCTGACTTCTCGAAGAACAGCAGTCATGCAGGCTTCTTGATTTATAAATACCAAAAGCTGCTTAGTCTCCCAAAGGCCCAAGTTATCTAACTTTCCAGGTTGGTGCAATGGAAGGTAGTGGAAACTCCACCCCCCACCCCCGTATGTTCCTGTGTAGGTAGGTGCCAGTGTGTGTGTCAGAGGGCAGTGTGTGTCCCTGTGGAGGACCAAGGGTGACTTTAGGAACCATCGCGGATTGCTTCTACGTCCTTTCTGCTTCGCTCTGAAATTTTCCAGCCTCTGCTAACCAGGGCTGGAAGTGCAAACCGCTGCTGTTTCCACTTTATGTTTCTATGTTGGACCTGGGATCCAAACTCAGGACCTTCTGCATGCGAAGTAGAGTTGTAACCTCCGAGTCATCTCTCCAGCCCCTTTTCCTCTTTTTAAATATCTCAAGTATTTTTTTTACAGTAGTACAAAAACTCAAGTTTTGTAAAACCTGCAGATTTTAATCTCTACGGTGGTTTTCCTGGTAGGGAAGGAAGAGTCGGGAGGAGATATGAGGAGGCCAACTTGGATTGGCCGGGAGAACATCCTGTGCTTTGGCCTGGGCTGATTATACTATGTGTGCAGTTTATGGACATTTCATATACCACTGGCTTGAGCCTTTCCTTTCCAATAAGGCAAAAAGAGAAAGAAATACTGACAAGGTTAAAAACAGTTTCAACCTAAATGGACTGAAAACGTGGACTTCAGGCACCTAGCTCTTGGGGTGATGAGCGCTCAGTCAGAAATGTAGTTTGGAACAAGGCGAATGGAGCACCAAACGCAGGTCCCCCAAATCCTCCAGGGCACATGGGGATGGCGGAAACACCTGCTACGTTTTTGCCCCTGGGGGAGGAAAGGGTCTTGTTCTTATGTCTCTTTGCTCGGTGTGTGGAGAAGCAAGCTTTCTCCCCTCTAAAGAGCCTCCACCTTGGCACAGAAGCCTGGGAGCCCTGCCCAGCTCTCCTGCCCCTTGCCTGGAATGTGAACAAACCTGCTGGAGAAACAAAAATACAATCGAGAGCTTCCCGAAGCCCAGGTGGCCGGCAGAGAAGTCGGGGTGCGGCAGCGGAGGGGACTCACCGTGCATGTCCATCATCCCGGGTGAGGAGCTGTTCTCTGGAGTGGTCACTTCTGACCCACACTTCTCGTCCTTGCCTTTCTTCTTATTCTTGTTTTTCTGGAGGGGAAAATGGAGCAGAAACCAAGTCAGTCAATCGTATGTGTGCGAACATGAGCCCTCGCCAGCAACCCTGGGGAGTGGTATGAATTATTTTATCCCATCAAATCAACTCAGAGCCCCCAAGTCTTGGCAGGGTTGAAAATGCTTGCATTTGAATGTGGCCCACAAAGTGTCCCTTGCAGGCTTTGAAATCAAAAGAGCCTCACAAAGCGGAGGTTTCTAGGGCTGACCCAGCTATGACCCAGCTATGAAATAAACCTTCCCGCATGCAGACACCCTGGCTGGTGGGCTCTAGGGAGAGCAGCCGGGGAAAAGGTCACAGCCATGGTCATTGGTGGCCAGGTACAAACTGTACCAGGAGAACCAAGGCGAAGACAGAGGACACTCACTTCTAGTAGCTTCAGTCCCTTGGGGCTGCCTTTCTCAAAGAATAGAAAACCCAGAAGGGCAGCAGGAGGCGGGGGAGCAGGGAGAGCAGGGAATATGGGATGCTTCGGGGGGCACTGGCAAGTACTCTACCCTGGTCCCCATATTTCACCATAGGAACAGAATCATGTTGGTTACCACACCCACTGGTAAGAGACTCTAAAATAAATTACAATGTGATCTTTTGATGCGATACAATGTAACCATTACACACACTAAGGCAGCTCTCTTCAAGCTGATACAGAATGGTCTACGCAATGTTACTATGTTAAAAGAGCTCAAGATGTATCTCAGAGATGTGCACCTCAACACCAATGTAGCTGGGGGAAGGTTTATAGCTCTCTCAATGTTGGCCAGGGTGGGAGAAACATGGGCGCCTCTGGGCAGAGAACCGGGATAGGAGCATGTGCAGGAATAAAAGGCAGATTTGTAAAAGAATGTGCTGCAAAGGAGCAAGAAGCGGAGAATGATGGCCAATAGGTATGAATTCCCTTTCTGGAGTGAAATGTTATGGGATTATAATGGTAATGGCTGCATACCTGTGGACCCACTACTATAAGGTGTACATTTTGATTTTTTTTTATTTTATTGAGACAGGGTCTCATCATACTACTGAGGCAAGGCTTAAATTTACCATCTTTCTGCCTCTACTTCTGGGTGTGCTGGGATTGCAGGAGAAAGCTTATACTTTTGAAGCGTGAATTTTGTTTTGAGGTGGCAGAATGTTTGCCTACAATGTATGAGATCCTATGGTGCTCATACTCCAACACTGGAGAATGTGTGTGTGGGTAACATTAAAATTTCTAAATATGGTTTACCTATGTAAAAGACTGGAAACTTAAGAGTTCTACAGTTAAAGAACATGGAACAGTGATGTAGTAACTTCATACTTCTGTGCGTCTGTACGTGTTTGCACGTTGTGCATGAACGCACGTACACATACATGCACATGCAGATGAAGGCCAGAGTTTGATGTTGCATGTTGTGTATCTTCTTAACTACTCTCCTTACATATGGAAGCAGGGTCTCCCAGTTGAATCCAGAGCTCACTGATTTAACTAGTCTAGCTGACTGGTTTGTTCCAGGGATCTTCCTGTCTTCACCTTCCAAGTGCTGGGATTGTGGACAGGTCACCAGGAGCACCCAGCTTGTAGGTGGGTGCTGGTGTTGCTAGTGCTGTACCTTCTGAGCCGTCCTCCCAGAAATCTTTGAGGATTTCTTAAGCAACAGAAAACTAACCCTCCACAAATGCAGATGCCCAGCTGGGCTGGGAGGCACAGCCTGGCAGGTGGGGGGGAGGATGGGCAAAATGGCACGCTGAACAACAGCGCACAGGTGAAAGGAAATTTACATTTCTGGAACACTGTGCTAAGTATTCTCTGGGTGATATACTTGAATTTTCTGGGTAAGGGAAGCTGCGCAATGTAGACATCACTTTCCCACTCCACAAAGAAAGGAGCAGAGACCACCCTATCTTGGGGGAACATGTTTGGTCTCATGGATTAACTTAGGGCGGTCGGTCTGGCTTTTTTTCCCAGCCTGGAGCTGCCCCAGCTTTCCAATGTTCCCCATGATCATATCCCATTTGGCATAGTCCTGACACCTGTTTCATGCTTTCTATAATTCTCTTCCCCCAATGAGATTAGATATTCCTTGAGTGCAGGGACCACGTCTTCTTCTACACTTTGTGATGACGTGCAAGCCCCAGGCGGGGGCCAGAGCCAGGAGGTGCCTTGGAGAAGCTGAGCTTTCCTGCTGTCTGTCCAGAGTGGGGCCAAACCTCATTTCCCTTATGGAAGGCAGCCGGTGGCTTGAGGAACTCAGGCGGAATGAGAAGGAATGACAAACAGCCTAAATTTTTAGTCTTCCTGGGGAGTCAGTGTGGAATCTCAGTGCTTCCTAGAGACCCAACTGGTCAGGGGGCAGCTAAGTGAACATGGGGGATCAGGATGGATGAACAAGATAGGCAGCTCCAGAATAGGGTCTCGCTGGTGCAAAGGGCCTTAGGGGGAAGGGACATACAGTTAGTTGGCTGTTTGCAGCGATCCGGTCCGCAGGATCCAGTCGAGTTGTTGTGCTCCCTCTAGTGGCTATAGTTAGCATGGTCCCACCCTCCTGGAACCCCTCTAGTTGCTTCCAGACAGACATCCAAGGCTCTTTCATTCCTGGGGCCACTAGTCACCAGTAGCCCCCGCCCCTCCCCACGCCACTAAAGGCTCTCTGGCAGTAGAGAGTTGCAATGCACTTTGGAGTCAGAAAGACCTGAATTCAATTCCCGACTCTGATGTAATTGTGTGACTCCGGGGAAGAAGATGTACCTCTCTGAGCAAAATGTCCCGATTTTTAAAAAAGATCAACTCCACAGGCAAGGAACCCTAAGAAGTAAATACCACGGCTGCATGCAGCATGAGCATGGAGTGGCAGGTGTTCAGGTGCCACAACGAGGGAGAGGCTTGGCATGTCTGTGGGCTCCACAGTGTCTGCTCTCAAATCATGGTGCCCAGAGCGCCAGAGGGGGAAGCCCTGTATTAAAAGCATGTCCCTACTGGCAGAATGTGGGGCTCTCAGTACCACCTGCAAGGGACACTGATTGAGGTCCCGGCTCTGGGGAAGAACTGAGGGGCGGGGAAGGACGGAAGCACAGCAGCCTTTCTAGGTCAAAGCTGGATCCTTGGGTCCCTCGGGTAGGTTTGGCCTCAGGGTCCCTGGCTTCTCTCCCTGCAGTGGGCGCTGGGGACGGAACTAGCCCTACATACTCACGTCATCGACTTTAGGTTCTGTCACAGGGACCCACTTGTAGATTCGCAGGGACGTATCACCGACTGTCACCCACTTCTTTTCCCTGTAGAGAGTAAGGAAGAGCTATCACCAGGGGGGCTTCCGGCAGGACCCTGCTCATGAGGTGGGTGATGGTACAGGTCACGTCAGCCCAGGGGCTAAGGCAAGTCGCTTCTAAAATGCAGATGTGGTCAGCCTTTCAGCTCTGTCGTCTCAGGCTGGGACCACCACCCCCACAGTCTCCCGCAACTGCCCTTTCAACTGCCCTTTCGAATAGTTCATGGATGCACAAGAGCAGCGACCTAGACCCAAAGGGCAATCCCCAGGAGGCAAGCAGAGCCTAGCCTTGTGGGAGGATCCCCGCATCCAGCCCACAGTTGGGAGTCTGGGTGCCCTCTCTGTCCAGCAGCTCTCTGAATTCCCACAGGACAGAGTCCAGACTCCCAGCTGTGAGAGGCAGGTTTACAGAACAGGAGAAAATTATAAGCCACATGAAGGAAGAGGGGTGCCTGGTCTCATTAAGGTTAATAATCACTACTCTCTTCTCCCTCCCACCTTGCTGCAAGTCAACCACCATTATTTTCTAGATTATTGCTGTGGCCACCAACTTTGTGTTAGAAAGGATGTCACTTCTCGTTCCAAACACTAAGGTGATATATCTGGGGGGAGGTGTCACAACACAGGGACAGTCACCAGAGGCAGAGTTGGGGGTCTAGACACCAGCTGGTCATCTCAGAAGCGTAGGCAGGTACCCAGGTTCATCAAAAAACCCAGCTGACTCAAAGGACCCACGAAGGGATGTTAGGGTTACAGCAAGGGTCATATCTGGGAATGTCTCCAATTTCAATGACAACATCCTTTTTGCTACCTAGAACTATGGATGATAAGAACCTGTATCTTCGAATGCCTGACACCTTCCTTGGTCTCTGGGCCTAAACTTACCCTTGGGTCTTCCCTTCCATGGCTCGTCTAGGCCTCATGTACCTCTGGGATACATTACAGTCCCCTGCTGCATCATCAGAGAGGAAGTTCAGAGCCCAGAACACCAAAACCACATACCTCCATCCCAAACTCTGCCCACTCGAACACCCTCACATTCCATGTTGCTGTCAGGAAATGGCAACCTGGCTCACACTGCTTAATGATCTTTTCTAATGCCTTCCATGTACATATATGATATAATCTTTTTTTCTTTTAAAACTTTGTGTGTGTGGGGGGGTGTCCCTGTCTAAGACCAAGGGTGACTTTAGGAATCATCCTGAATTGCTTCTACCTCCTTCTTTTGGTCAAGGATTTCCCAGGCTCCACTCACTAGGGCCGGAAGTGCAGGCTTCCACTGGTTCTGCCTGGCATTTTTACATGGGACCTGGGATCCAAATTCAGGACCTTCTGCTTGCAAGGCAGAGTCTTAACATCTGAGCGGTCTCTACAGCCCATGATGTAATCTCTTTAAAAAATATTTTATTTCTATTTGAGAGAGAGAGAGAGAGAGAGAGAGAGAGAGAGAGAGAGAGAGAATATATGTACGTCACAGTGCAGGACTGGAGGTCAGAGGATAACTTTTGGGAGTCAGCTCTCTGCCTCCATCAGTTCCACAGGATATAGAAGCTGCAGACCCAATCTCTCACGATCTTTTCTGAATATTCAGGAGATACGAGGCCTGGGAACAAACTCAGTGACTAGGAGAGACACGATCCCCAAAAGTCACTGTACACTGGAAACCAGGATACATACCAAGCATCCATATTCATATTCTCTCTCTCTCTCTCTCTCTCTCTCTCCAAACAGGTAAAGGGAGGGCTATGGTCACTCCCATTTTACAGATGGGGAAACAGAAGGCCCAGAGAGGTATTATGTGGTCACACAGACAATAAGTAGCAAAGGACACACTGGATGTGCTCTGATCCCAGGCATCACATTCCACTCTTTCATGCTGCTCATGAAAACCAAGAGTCCATTCTACGGAGCTCCCAGGCACCAAAACTCAACAAGGTAACACTCATTATTAGAATTCCATGTCAATATCCCAAATCACGCCCTACTCACAGATTCTCAACCAATTTCCTTGGCCCAAGAACCAATAAATAAACCACTTCCAAGTTTTGCTAAATTAAAAAAAAAAATTACTGGGGTTGGAGAGGTGGCTCAGGGGTTAAGACTCTACCTGGAAATCAGAAGGTCCTGAGTTCGAATCCCACGTAAAAAAATGACACAAGTGCCCAAGTCACCCCTGAGTTTGGAACCGTTCTTTGGCACTATTACCAGGTATGGGTATGGGGGGGGACTTTGGGACTGAGGCAAGGGTTACAAACCTGACCTTGGGGGTTAGGCAAGGAGGTGCATACTTGTGACCCCAGCACTTGGGAGGCTGAGATTGAGAGGAAATCACTGTTCCTGAACCCCAAGTAGGTCTAGGCTACATAACAAGATTAAAAAAAAACAAACCAGTGAGTGAGAGATGACTGAGTGGTAAAAGCGCTTCCTGATCAGTTATGAGTACCAACCACTGGCTTTCTAACACCCATTAAATAACAGGTGGTCACAGACCTGAGACCACCTGAGACCACAGTGTTTGAGTGGCGGAGACAGTGGGCTAGGCTGGTCTTCAAGCTTCAGGTTCAGAGAGCTCAAGAAAGACACACAACGCCAACCACTGACCTCCACATGTCCACGCATGTTCACACGCACACACATATGTCAATTCGCACAGGAGCAGGCATACACACACATGCACACATGCGCGCACATACACTTGCAAAACAATTTTTAATTCAATTTTTAAAATGGAAAATAACCTGACCTTGGGGTTGACCTCTGACCTGCTGGCTCGCAGCCGCCTAGAAACAGGGCAGAGCTCATGTGTTAAATCCCCGAGGACGCTTATAGAGAGGCAGGACAGGCACATGGGCTGGGGGGGGAGCAGCAGCTAATGTCCCACAACTGTCCCCAAGGCTACTCTCAGGACACACACACAGCCCTTCTCTCCATGAGGCACTAAACTATTACTGCCTTACAGCTATGGAGAAAAGCAGCCAACGAGCATGTTTTTTTGGTCTGAAAGAATTTTTAATAAGTTGAATTAATTGCCAAACTAAAAACAAAAACACAACAAAACAAAAAAAAGCCCCACCACTTCACTTATAAAAATTTAGATTCTGCCTACTTTCAAAACTTGATCTGGGGCCCATATGCCCCCGGGAGTCACAGCTTGCTCCAGATGGCCCACTTTGGTTCCCTTCCAACACCTATTTCTCAACTATCTCTAACAGGCTGTGGATCTGGGGTTGATCCTGACCACCAGGCCACACCCTTGACGAAGCGTGTATACCCCAAGTCCTTCTGCCTCAATGCCCCTTGCCTTCAGTACCCTCCCCCCCAGCACAAGTGTGTTCCTGGCATGAAAGGAGGAAATCAGGTTCTGCTTGTAGGAAAAGAGCCCTCAACACTCCTCCCCAGCTCCAGAACTTACACAAATTACAGGTGCCCACTGAAGGTTTTCTAGGCCAACACCAATTTTTATTGTCTACTGGGTCCAGGTCTAAGGGCTGCTACCTTGCGCTGAGTCCCTCATGTTATAGTCACTTTCTTTGTTCCCTTAAGAGGCCCGATCTCATCCTAATCAGGCCTAGGTCCATTTCACCTGCCAGGAATGTACTGGTGATAAAACCTCCCAGGAGTCCATGTGAGGCCCCGGGGCTCATACCAACACCTCTCCCAAGAGTAAGTGGGAAGTCCCCCTATAAGTCAGCCTCTCTGTTCTCCTCCGAAGGGTCCCCGACCTCTCCTCTCACACTGGGACTCCTAACCTTGGCCCAGTTTCCCAAGCAGGGACCCACCATTTTGTTTTTGTTCAGCCATCTTCTGATTGCCTGACTGTGCCAGTCTGCCTTGCTGAGACCCTAGGCAAGAGAGGAGGAAGAGCATCTCTGGGTAGGGGAACCATAGGGCTGATCAAGGGGAGACGAGAAGAAATCCCTCCCTAAGCTTATGGGCCATAGGACATGTAAGACATCTTGTTCCTCCTCTGGATGGATAAAAACCAGGCTGCCTCGTTACCTTCGAATTTCACATAAATGGCTGATGTGTTGGTACAATTATGTCTCAAACTGCATGGGACAGACTTATATTAAGGTAGGAAAGGGAAAGAGAGAGACTATTCATACATGCATGCAGGCATCTACCGCAGAGCCCTGGGTATGTTAAGTACATGATCTACCACTGAGGACTAGGCATGTTAAGTTCGTGATCTACGGGGCTGGAGAGCTGGCTCTGGGGCTAAGTCTCTGCCTCATGAGCAGAAGGACCTAAGTTAAGTTCGGATCCTGGATCCCATGTAAAAATGCCAGGAGGAAATGACACTTCCAGCCCTGGAAACCTAGGAGACACCAGAGCAAAGGGATGATTCCTGATGTCACCATTGGGCCTTCACAGGCACACACCATGCCCTCTAATACACAAGGACACACACACACACACACACACACACACACACACACACGCATACAAAAAAAAAAAACCCACAATAATTTGGTATATATATATATATATATATATTTTTTTTTTTTTTTTTTTTTTTTTGAGACAGGATTGTAGGTAGCCCCAAGTTGGTTTCACACTCAGGGTAGCTGAGGCTAACCCTGAACTCCAGTTCCTCTGGCCTCCCAAGTGCCTCCGAAGTGCCAGGATTATAGACCAACACCACCACCATCACACTCGGGGAGAAATATTTATTTTTACAAACCTTTTTGCTATTTATCTGAAATTCAAATTTCACTGGGTGTTCTGTGTTTTTATTTGCTAATTCTGGCAATCCCACGTCCCAGCCATTGGTGAAATGCACGGTTGGTGGCCACAGTTAATAAACAACCCAAAAGACTCCAGGCGGGCTGCAGTCCTAAAGAGACAGGGACATCAAGGCCAGATTCAGGGTAGGCGTGAAAGCCCCCTCCCAGAAAGTGGAAATTCTACAAAGTCCAGCCTATTCACCTTACCAGTCTACTGACCTTACCAGTCTTTACCAAACTTCGAAAGGAAACAAGGGGCTACAGAGCCCCCTGGTTGACAGGTGAAAGTGAGTTTTCATGTTTTGCCCAAGGTCATAGCAAGTGGAAGCCCAATCTCCTGATCCCAAGGCCTGAGGTCTTAGAAGTCGTGATGTGTCTGCCCTCCCCCTACCCCCGTTTCCCTAATAAACGCAGGGAGGAAGCCGGGTCCCTCACTCGAAGCCCATCCGTGGCCCCGCAGTGGGCTGGCCAGGATGGAAGCCTCCAGGCCTTCTGCTCCGGCCCGCAGGGGGGAAACCCCATCTCTCCATCTGCCGGCCCTGTAGAGCAGCTGGTGAACCCGGCCGCAGCTGTCACTGGATACTGTCATGGGGTACGGAGCCTGGGGCCTGGACTAGGGTGGGACCTGGAGCAGGAGGCCCCCCGCCACGCCTCCATAAGCAGCTAGCATGGCTGCTTTTTACCCTCTAGGCGGGGGTCAGACAGAAGGGACTCAGGCCCCACACCAGTCCATTCTTTGTGCAGGGGCTGAAGAAAGGAGGGGGTGTAACCTCCAACCTTCCCTTTGGGAGTCCCACCGGAGAGGGGGCTGTGGGTTATTTTCCCGTGTGTTTTGGCCTGCAGCTATTTCTGCCATTTTTAAATGGCTCCAGTTGGGCACTGGGCGCCCTGCACAGCAGGGGAGCTCCCGCGGCACCCACGACTTGGTTCTCAACTTTGGAAAGACTCCCCTTCTCACGGTTGTGAAAATTCTTTGTCCCGTTGGAGCCAAACCCAGCCCACGGCCGGCATCCGGCCATCCCCACACAGCCCTTTCCATAGGAGGCCCGGGAGCACGTGGACTTTATTGATTTTCTCTTGCCTTTTTTGTTGGGTTTGACTCAGAAAGGAC
This sequence comes from Typhlomys cinereus, assembly GCA_023101885.1. Lineage (NCBI taxonomy): Eukaryota > Metazoa > Chordata > Mammalia > Rodentia > Platacanthomyidae > Typhlomys > Typhlomys cinereus. Next base: position 4,172,411 of record JALPQD010000152.1, read on the forward strand.
AGCTAACTTGTGACACCGCCAGACCAGAGACAGGCCCCCCGTGGTTTGTTGTTTTTCTTTTTCTTTTTTAAGAGACCAAGGCGTTACTCAAGAAATGACACCCCCAAATAGAAACAGAGCTTTCGGTGGGGCCTGGGCAAGATCAAGAGGAACCCGCGGGCGCTGACACTTGGGGAACACCCTGGCGTCGCCCTCTCGGACCCGGGTGAAGCCGTGGGAAAACAAAACAAATCACAATAAAGTTGAAATCGGGGAACGGAGAGTTTTCAACAAGTCCGACCCGACCTGGTGGTCTGCTCGCGCCTCGGGCCTGGCCCCTCGGGCCGCTTTGCAGTTGAGACCCCCAAGAGGCCATGAAAGATATTCCATCCTCCTAATTATAACGAGGCCACAGCGGGCACGATCTGATTTGGGCTCGAAAACCACGCACGACCCACACCGAATGTCGCCCCCCACCCCCAGTGGAAGAGAACAAAACAACGGTTCTCGCCGCAAAACAAACACCAGCTTGTGCTGGGGGAACGGCAGACGCGGAGCACGGCTGCTTTCTCGTCCCGAACGCGTCTCCCCGTCCGCGCCCCGGGGCGCTGCGCGGGGTCCGCCCGCGCCGCCGCCCCCCGGCGCTCGCCCCCATCTTTCTTCCTCGCCCGGAGCCCTCGCTCCAGGCAGCCCAAAGCGCTAAATTTAAACGGCTCGCGCTCCGCAAACTCCGCAGACTCCAGGGCGCCGGGCCCGGGAGGCGGGGAGCGGCGGGCGGGGAGGACGGAGCGGGGCGCCGGGGGCCGGCGATGCGCCGCCCGGGACGCGCGGGGAGGAGGCGGCGGCGGCCCGCTCGCCGCCTGCACAATGGAGCTCGCGCTCGGCCCGCCGCGGGCATCGCGGCCCCGGCGCGCGGGAAGCCGCTTTCATGTGACTCGCCCGAAACGAAATGGCTTCTGGGGCCGGCCCCGAACCCCCCTCCCGGGAGCCGAGCGCCGCGGCGGGGGGCTCCGATCGCCGCTCCCGCCGCTCGGGCCCCCGGCCAGGTGGGCGACAGGCGCGAGCGCACCTGGGCAGCGGCAGCGGCCCGGCCGCAGGTGACCCGGCTCGCGAGCCGCCCGCCCGCCCGGGGGCTGCGTGCGGAGGGCCGAGGGGGGGGCTCCGGGGCACCGCGTACCCCGCCGATCCCCGGCACCGGGTCGGGGGTTCTCGGCCGCCGCGGCACCCAGAAGCTCGCCGGCGCCCGGCTTACCATTTGCGCACTTTCTCGATAGCCGCCATGACCCTCTTGATATCATCTTTGGCCCGGCTCCTGGTCTCGGCTCGAACCGACCTGCCCGACATGGTGGCGGCGGGAGAGGCTGGCGAGCGCGCCCGCCGGGTCCTGCTCGCGCTCCGCGGCGGCCGCACTGGCGCCCGGCCGTCCTCTCACTCGCACACAGACACACACTCCGCGCGCACACACGCGCACACACACACTCACACACACACACACTCACACACACACTCACACACACACACACAAAGCCTGGGGCCGCCGCGCGCCCGGGCCCAGTGCGCAAGCGCCGGGCGGCAGCTGCACCGTGCAGGGGGAGCAGTGCGGCCTCCGGGCGCCGCCGGCGCTGCCGCCGCCCACCCCGGGGAGCCGCCGGGACCCCTCCCCGGGACGCGGTGGGGGGCGATCGGACCCATCAGGCAGCGGAGGGGGCGGGAGTGGAAACTCCTTCCGAGGTCGCAGGTGCCGTGAGGACCCCCCCGTCCCCGCCGCCGCTCCTTCCCGGGGGACCGAAGGCCGTGGAGGGGGGCGCATTCCTGGGAAGCCTCCTCGGCGATCCGTGCCCTGCCCTGGGTCTGTGACAGCGGGCGCAGTCGTGCAAGTTTCCGGTGGGGCGCTTGACTTGACGGAGTTGGACGCGGCGATTCCGGACGCAAGCTGCTTCTGGCAAGAGTTGGGGCGCGGATCGGTGACCCGCTGCCGCCTCCCGGAGTAAACCTAGGGGCATAGGAAAGGTGCCAGCGATCATCAGTGTGGGCACAGGGACTCTTCTTTCCGCTGCAAATAAGTTGCTCTGTCACAGATAAACCTCGCCCGGGCTGGTCAGAGGACCACCATTGAATCTTAGACCTCCCCTCTTGGAAGTATTAGCTCACAGCGGGCTCTGCTTCTGTATGGGGATGACCCTAGCAGGTAACATGGACTGACCCGACCCGTAAGGACTTTTCAGGGCCATCCTCGCACCCTCGGGCATCAGGACAGAGCTGGACGGCAGAATCTACCACAATCGGTCAGGATAACACAGGTGGCTCTTCTGAGTGTACAGCTGCGGCTAAACCCACTGGACTAGAGCTGATGACTGCCCAAGTGGATGCTGGGAAAAGAGATGACTTAATGTGAGCAAACTCAGTGCCTGGGGAGGAATTAGCCCAACAGTCGTTTCACACTTGGGGAAACCGAGGCAAAGGGCAGTTTAGGGTTGTAGTCATTAGTGGTATCTGCAACACCCATTCACTCTGACTTTCAGTGTGAGGACTTGGAGCCGGGGAGATACTGAGGAAATGGGGTGAGGAATTCATGGGCCTTTTCCCCAGGCATATCTTTTTACCATTCTGAAACATAGGCTCCTAATGTGAAAAAATTAAGATAAGAACAATTACCTCAGAGAACTGTTCTGAGGATTGTGTGGGAAAATATTAGCAGCAGATCATAAATCAGAAGACTGTATCTGACCATCAGCTTTGGGCTACAGGGAGTTTTTTTGTTTGTTTGTTTCCTAAATGTTGGGGCCTTCTTCATGATAGGCTAATGATACTTCACTGCCCTACCAGAATATATATGGTTTAAAAATAGCCATTTCCATGGTGGTTCGCGAATTCGTCCGTGGTTCTACATATACACAGACACACACAAACACAGACATACACACACACACACACACACACACACACACACACGCATGCGCGCACATACACATGCACATGCGCACAGTTGAATAAATAATAAAAAAAATTTAAAAATAGCCATTTATTTATTATTTTAAGATAGGAAGATATGGGGCTGGGAAATGAAAAGAGGAATTGAAATTGAACCCCCAGATCCCACATAAAAATGCCGGGCAGAAATTGGAATTAGTGGTTGAGTTAAGCCCAGAGCGAACCTAAAGGAGATTGTCTAGTTGATGGGGCAGACCCATGGTGGGTAGGACTAGGCCCTGAACCGGTGAACAAAATACAGAGAGTTGGCTGAGGAAGTTGGCATCCTTGTGTACACTTGGCCAGACATGTTGGTCTGGCAAGTAAGGATCGTCCCTCTCTCAGCCATCATGTGGTGATGGTGTGGCCAGTTCCCCTCGGCCCTGGTGTTGATGCATGCTCTTCCGTCAAGTTGGACTGAGAACTGTAACCAGTAATCATAAGAAAAAATAAACCCTTCCTTCCTTGCTTCTTTTTTTGTTTGTTTGTTTTTTCAATAGGGCAATCCAGGTTGACTTCAAACTCACTATGTAACTATGTAAGGAGGGCCCTGAACTGCCGATCTTCATGCTGCTGTCCTGCCAAGTGCTGACATTACAGGCATGAGCCACCATACCCAGCAGGGTTTGTATTTTCTCTGAACAGACTACCCTACAAATCATTCACAGTCAGGTTCAAATATGTTAACGTTAGCAAGTATCCACACTGTAAGAAATTTGCTTCCTGACTGGATTATCTTTAAAAATTTTTTTTATAACTTTGTGTGTGTGTGTGTGTGTGTGTGTGTGTGACAGAGAGAGAGAGAGAGAGAGAGAGAGAGAGAGAGAGAATGAATCTGTGGGAGTCCGTCCTCTCCTTCTACCATTGTGGGTTTTGGGGTGATGAAACTCAAGTCATTGGACTTGGTGGCAGTGCCCTTAGTTTTTGTGTTTAATTTTAGAGACAGGTTTTGCCATATACTCCAGGCTGGCCTCCAACGTGTGATTATCTGTTCTACCTACTGAGCACTAGCACCATGCTTGGATCCTTTTTTCCATCCCTTTTCATAACTCAGAGCTTGAGGGTTTAGTCTCATGATGCATCAGAAACTAGAGGCCAAGTTCTCTACAAAAGTTGGTATTCTGGACATGTTAAGGATAAAGAATGATCCCAGGATTATGGAAGTTGTGTGGTTTGAGTCAAATGTCCTCACAACTCTGTGGCTCATCCAGCCACTTCTGAGGGTTATGGCGAGGATGGAAGTCTGCATTGAAGTGGTGCACAGCAGACTGTATGTGCAGAATAAGGGCCTGTCAATCGCTGCATCATGAAACCCTGCCTGGAGGCTTCCTCTGCCCTGGCTACTAAATCCAAGTGTGAATGGGCTCTTGCTCTTAGGCAGACTCGAAGGTGGAGGCTGGTGGAGGAGGTCTCCATCTGGAGTGGAGATGTGCAACTGCCAGGCCAGTGTCATGCTCTCTGCAGCTGGCAGTGCACTATCACGGTGCTGTGTTCATAACCAGAGGTGCTTTGCGGTTTGGGGACCAGGTCCTTGGCCAGGTCTAGCAAAGAGGGGAGACATTTGCAGAGGAAGAATGAAATATTGTCCCTTTCTCTGAGACAGGGATGGAAGCAAAAAGCTGACCATCAGGGCCACCTCTCCTCCTTTTACAGAAATCACAAAGCGCTCAGCTGGGACTGGGGCAGCAGGAGCATGAGCTCAGCTCTGCAGGAGGTAGGAGGATCGCAGGTTCAAATCCAGCCCAGACAACTTAGGAAGATCCGGTCTCCAAATAAAAAGTATAAACTTTTTTATGGCTTGGTGATCTGTGCCGCAGTGTCAGCGGCACCCAGAGGGTAACAAAGCTCAAGGAAGAGGGTCAGAAGGTGGTTATTCTCAGCTATAGTTTGAGGCTAGCTAGGACCAAGTAACATGTTGTATAGGAGGAAAGGGCCCAGAGGGTAACAAAGCTCAAGGAAGAGGGTCAGAAGGTGGTTATTCTCAGCTATAGTTTGAGGCTAGCTAGGACCAAGTAACATGTTGTATAGGAGGAAAGGGGAGGGAAGGAGAAGGGAGGGGAGGGGAGGGGAGGGAGAAAGAGAGAGAGAAGGAAGGGAGGGAGGGAGGGAAAAAAGAAAAAGAAAAAAGAGAAAGAGAGAGAGAAAGAGAAAGAAAGAAAGAGAGAGAAAAAGAAAGAAAGAAAAAGACAGAAAGAAAGAGAGAGAGAGAAAAGAAAGAGGGAGGGAGGGAAGAAGGAAGGAAGATTAATGCATTTTGGGTGAGATAAAAAATCCAATTCCCCTGTAATATTGAACCATTAACTAGGGACAGTGTGGTCATGATCTAGTGACTTGGCATAAACTGGAATCCCTCCACAAACAGCCTCAGTGTTTTGTTTTGCCTCCCAGTGCTAGGAGCTGAACCTGTTGGCCCCTCACTCAAAGCAAGTGCTCCATCCCTGAGCTATTCCCGTAGCCCCAGGATCAATATGTTCTTAAGGAATCTAGAAAGGTACACAGATTTCTTCTCCCTGAGTGGAGCCATTTGTCTGTCCAGCATCTGAACACCCTCATTCTAGATGAGCCTTTGGGGACAGAGACAGGTCCCATGACCCCATCTCTCTTTGTCCCAGAATTTAAATCATCAACATGACTCTGAACCTTATTTACAGGTGTAGACAGCCAGTTGAGGTGTTTTTTTTTTTGTTTGTTTGTTTTTGTTTTTTTTGAGGTAAGGTGATACTCTGTATCCCAGGCTGACCTGGTGCCTACTGTATAGCCCAAGCTGGCCTTACACTCTTAGCGACCTTCCTGTCTCAGCCTGCCAAGTGACAAAATGATGGATGTGAGCCACCACATTCAGCTTATACTAGTTGAGTTTCTATTGCCATGACAAAATATGACAAAATACTTGAGAACACACAACTTAAAAGGCAGAAAGGTTTACTTTGCAGTTTATAATTGGTTGGCCCCATAGCTTTTGTCCCTGGCAAGGCAGGGGACTCATAGCCAGGAAGAGAGAGAGAAGGGAGGAAGGAACGGAGGGAGAGGGAGAGAGAGGGAGAGAGGAGAGAGAGAGAGAGGCAGAGGGACAGATTGCTGTTCCCATAGCTCTTTTGAGGGCACACACCAATGGCCTGCCATGTTAACCACTTTGAGGAACTGCCAGACTTTTCCAAGGCGGTGCTATTTTTTATGCCAGCCTCAATATATGAAGGTTCCAACTGCTCCACATCCTTGCCACCACTTGTTATCGTCAATCATTTTATTTAGCTATCATGGTAGTGGTGTGTTGATATTGTACTGTGATTTGAATTTGCATGCTCTCTCTCTCACCCTCCTTCTCTCCTTTCCCTTCTTTCTCCCTCTTCTTTTCGTCCTTTCTTTTCCTTTCCTTTTTCTTTTCTGCTTTCTCTCCAGCATCTCACTACATATCCCAGGCTGGCCTCAAACCTGTGGCAATCTCCTGGCTCTGCCTGGAATTACAGGCACGTGTCACCATGCTAGTCACCACACTGGGCTCCTGGTTTGCAGAGGAGGGATGGAGGAGTGGGGGACAGATGGTTTGCGGCATACCTGATCACCAAGGAGCCTGCGCAGTGCTGAGTCCCGGTGGTGGTCCACTGGGTCCTGCCTTTTTTCAGAGCACGCCTCTCCAGCCGCTCCACCGATTCTTTCAACCACCCAGTGACCTTCCAGTAAAGTCCCTTCATGCTTAAGCCAACCAGAGCCAACTTCTCTCACTGCCAACCAAAGGCCATGATCAATACACACTCAAGATGCCCCTTCGCCTCACTTCTTCCTGCACTGCTTCTGCCCTAATCCTTCAGTCCTTCAAAGCCAGCCCCCCTTTCCTGGCTAACTCCACGCACCATCACATAGCTTCTTCGAATGGGCAACTTGCTTATCCTCCACCCTCTCCTCCTTCATCTAGCTTGGCCTCCTTGGTGCAGCACTTCAGAGCTTCTGTAATGTAGCCATGGCCTCCCCTGGATGGCTCTTGTGCTTCTACCCCCTCCCCCAGCAGCCCTTCAGGGCGTCCCAGTGGTCCCCCTGCCACCTGGGATATGTTCCATCATTTATTGATCTCTCCCCCTTCTTCTCTGACCCGCACTGCACCTGCTCTGACCGTCCTGTCCTGTGACCCCGAGGTCCCCTCTCTGTACTGCCCCCTTCTTAAGGGAAGAGCCGTGCTTTCCGACACACTGTAGCTCAGGATTCGGCAGGACCACCACACAGCTGGTGCTGGGTCCCTGTTCAGTGGGGTATCTGTCCTCTGCAAACATGGAGAAAACAGAGGTGACTGATGGATCCTGAAGAAAGGGTACGGAACGGGTGTCTGTTGTGAGTTTACTGTATCCTGGGCCATGTCTGACAACCACAGTGACTCTGGGAGGCACATCTAAAGATGACCGTGCACCAGGGGCAAGAAAAGTCACTCAATAGAGGCAGGGATTGAGGCTCCTGGACAGAGCATTTGCCTGGTATGCACAAACCCCCAGATCCATCTGCAGCACAGCATAAAACATTAGCAAAAAAACAACCAAAAAACTATTTCAGCAGGAGTGGGGGGGACGGGGTCTCAGACGGCAGGTATTCAGCGTGTTCAAAGCCCTAGCTGCAGTCCCCAACACTGCCCCTGTGCTAGAAGTCTCTGGAAACAGAAAGATGAAAAGATGCCCTCCCTCCCCCCAAGGACTTAGGATCCATGGGGTTGAGTCAGTCTATGAGGTTTTTTGTTTTTGTTTTTCTAGATTAGTTTTATGAAGAAACACACCAGTTCAGGGTGGGTACCAACTGCTATTTATTTATGGCTTTTCCTGGATGCCTGGAGGAGTCCTGTGTTTAGTTTCTTTGCTTATAAAGAAATACAAACTAGCAGATCTTCTGTTTGGAACATGGGCAGCTTCTGCCTGCTCTGTACCTGAAAAAAATCCTCCTCTGATGCAGGAGGAAGAATCGCCCATGATAGGCCAAGGAGATGGGAGAAGGACCCAGACCAAAGTGCAACCATCAGATGCAGCTCCCAGAGCTGGGGTACGCTGGCCCCTCTGGCTGGAATGTTTTCTCTCTCTGCATGGCCCGCCCTGTCCAGCTCACTTAAACCTGGTTCTGCCTGGTGGTCTCCTGGGGCCCAGGCCTCCCTTCCAGGCTCCCAGGCATGGTAAAATAAATACCTTGCTGTGTTTGTTCAGCATGTGCTCCTGAGAGGTGAGAGCCACGCCTGACTGGCTCACAGGGGACAGTCACCTCACAGCTGCCTCTCCAGCACGGTGCCTAGTGCGCAGTAAACCTTGGTTGAACCCAAGGGCGGATAAACAAATGAAATTCCTTGCTCTTGGTCCAGGCTTGCTTAGCATGCCTGAAGCCCTGAGTTCAATCTCCAGCACCAAATAAACTAGGCAAGGTAGACAACACGTGCCATCTCGGCCCCAGGGAGGTGGAGGCGGGAGGATCGGGACCTCAAGGTCATCCTCGGCTGTATACCAAGGTCAAGGCCAGCCTGTCTCAAAATAAATAAGGTGTTCTCAAAGGGGTGGGAGTAGCGGACTCCCCTTGAGGGACACGTGCCCTGTCACCTTGTCTTCTCTCGGTACTGATGTGTTATCTACTCCCCAGCCTGGGTCTGGGTGTGGGAGACTCGGGGTACACACGCTGGCACTCCATGGCACATGGGACTGGCTGTGCTGTTTATGAGGAGTATGTGCTAGCTGGTGAAGTTACACTCAGCGCCCCCCCCCCCAATGAGAAGCTTCCACACACTGCAAGGAGAGAGATACACATGAAAAACAGCATGTTACGTGGATGCGCTTGGTGACTCACAATCCTCGAGCATATAGCATGGGGGTACACAGAGAATGGATCAGTCCCCTTCCTGGGTGACTTCGGGGTTGGACATCCCCAAAGTCCCCTCTGGGCATCACTGGCGACTCTGAATCTCAAAAAGGCCCTGATGCCAGCAGGGGACAGTGATCTGAGGCCTCTTGCCTGGGCGCTGAGGAAAACCCACCGGAGACCTGCCCAAGAAAAGGGGCCTGCCTGGACGGCAGTGTCCCTGTGAGCTAAAGGGTGCTGAGATGCTGCAAATGTCCAGCATTCCAGACGCCATCGACAAATCAACGGGTTCATCTTTCCTCTCTCCCTTTCTCCTCCTTCCCTCCTTCCTTGTGTCGAGCATCAATGTCAGGCCTCACACGTGCTCACCCAACACCATCACTGAGCTACACTTCCAATCCTTCCTTTGCCCCTCTTTTCTTTCTCCTCTTTTCTCTTACTTTCCTTTTTCTCCTTCTCTCTCCCCCTTCCACCTTTCCCTTCTTTCCCTTCCCACTTTTCTCCTTCATATTCCTGCAAGCTGGAACGGCAGAGGGGAGCTGCACATCCCCATAGTGTGATAACTTGGGGCGGCTCCCAGGGCCCTGTGTCTGTTTGTTACAGTGGATTGCGAAATAACGGCGCTTAGGGACCCGCTGGCCAAATCCCCGGGGGCCGTGCTCGAGCTGCAGACACCTGGGACCAGGAGAGCTACAGCTTGAGGGCACAGGTGTTGCAAAGACCCTCTGGGTGTGCATGGCCTAGGAGCCAGGAGGCCTCCGGCTTGTTTAGGACAGGTGGCAGGGCACACCTGGCACGGCAGTTGCTGATTACTTGAGCTATGTTCACCAGCTCGACATTGAAAGGTACAGGGCAGAGCAGTGAAAGGACTGGGGGCTTGAGTCAGAAGGGTGGAGTAGACTCTAGTTTGTAGAAGACCTTTTTTGAGGGGCTAGGGATGCAAAGTATCTGCTTAGCATGCATGAGAGAGGGGGAGGGAGGGAAAGAGAGAGAGAGAGAACTTGGGTTCGAATCTTAGCCCAGCAAAGAGAAAACAAAACCCTCTTTTATTTTTGGAACCATTTTCGATTTGCAAAGGAGTTGCAAAGATAGCACAGAGAGCCCCCAAAGACCCTTCGCCAACTTCCCTGATGTGAGCAATCTTACACAGTGAGCAGAGGTGATCAAACCCAGGAAATCAACACTGGCACCGTCCTACTGAGCAGCACAATTGCTTTGTATGTCCTAGTTTCCCACTGATGTCCAGGTTTCCGGGTGATATCTAGCCTTGAGTCTCAGGGGTTCTTAGTTTTTTTTTTTCTCTCATTTGTCACAACTTCAGCATCTTTTGCAGGATATGGGCTAAGTATTTTTATTTTATTGTATTGTTTTATTTTAGACATGTGATCCAGGCTGGCCTCAAACTCAAACATTGTGGAGACAGGTAGCCATACCCGTGAGCCACGCCAATTTCTACCTGTCATGTTGTGACTTCTCTTTTCCTATCCATTTTTAAAGCGAGAAAACCATTCTTAGCTTGCAGACCTAGAAAACCAGAAGCCTGGTTTCTCTCATAGGCTATAGTTTACCCATCCTTTCTTTGCCTCATGGGCCAAATTAGTGAACCCAAACATGTTTTTACAAACAAATACACTGAATCTATACCTTGTGCAGCCCAATGTGGGGCTGAGTGTCTGTAATCCCAGCACTTGGGAGGTAGATACAGGAGGATCAGGAGTTCAAGGTTACGTTCAGCTACACACTGAGCTTGATTACAGACTTCGTTGCCTGACACCCTGTCTGGAAAAAATAAATAAATAAAAATTAAGGGCACTCAAATTTCAAGTTCACCAGGTCAGAGCTGGGAGGGACTCCAAGGAGGGTCCCCAGTCAGAGTGGGTAGAAAGTGATGCTCAAACCCCAGAGCCAAGGGAGGTTAATTCTCATCAAATGTCTTCTCAGTTCCCCAGTACAGTTTCTGCCTGGTATAATAATAGCTGCTGTCATATTGGGAGCGCTCTGCACTGCCAGAACACTTCACTTGCCATCGCTTTTAATCCTTGCAGCCGCCCCAGGACCTGTTCCAAGAAGAAACTGGGGTTTAAGGGCTTTAGCCACACCCAAGGGCACACAGGTAACTATTAAATGGCAGAAGCAGAGCAGGCGCCCAGCCAAGTCCCTGGGCTCCCAGGGTGCAGACGCTAAGCAAACAAGGCGCTCGCCTCCTGCTGGATGGCGAGGACGGGAGATTGGGAGGAACCACTCACTGCCAGTCCATGAGTTCCCGATACTGCAGTAAAACATATAGGCTGTAGATGTCAGCTGGCCAAGGCCTCTCTTTCCATAGGAACGTCCAGTGGGGACCCTCAGTCTTGATGCACGAGCTGTTCTGTCCCTTACTGTCCCCTTTCTGGGGTCACAGCTTTGCCACCCCTGAGCAGGACAGTGGGAGATCTCTGAGTTGTTTTCTCAGACCAGGATGCCTGATATCCAAGTGACTGAGCCTAGGCCTACCCCAATGAGGTGCACAGGTTCTTCTGGGGTACAAAGACACACACTGGTCTTCTTTGTGTTTGGCGAGTATGCCGAAAGACAACAAAAACAAAGCATCTACAGAAAGCGCCCTTAATCCCCCATCCCAGGTGGACGAGACTCTTGGGCAGGCTGTGACTGGGCAGGGTGAAGGTCATTGGTGTGTATGTATCCTGCTGTCCATTTACTTTGGCTTCCTAAAGCAATACCCACAACCAGGCCTTATCCTCCTACCTTCTGGCCGGACCAGTATGGACAGAACGCCTTAACTTGCATGCGTGGCTAGTACCAGTCTAGTGATCCAACGGCGCTGTAATGTGTGTTCAGAATAGTTATTTCTTTTTTTTAATTTTTATTCAATTGTGCGTATGTGCGTGTGTGCATGTATGCGTGTGTGTGTGTGTGTGTGTGTGTGTGTGTGTAGAACCACAGGCGAATTCGGGAACCACTATGGACCGCCTCCACCTTCTCCTTGTTAACTCTGCCCCGGGGTTCACAGGCTCCACCCTAGCCGCCCCCCCCTTCGGCCCGGAGTCTATACGTGGGGTCTAGAATCGGAACGCAGGACCTTCCGCCTGCAAGGCAGAGGCTTAACCCCTGAGCCACCTATCCAGCCCCCAGAATAGTTATTTCAATATACGTCATCTGTAAGCACAAAACTGAAGAGCACTGGATTAACTAAAGAAACTTCTGATTGGTGTCCAATTCTGAATTTTTTTTTTTAAAAGAGAACAAACCATTTGAGAGTTTCCTGTTCCCTAAATTCTCCCCAGAAACTTTTTAACTAGCTGGGTAATCTATCTTCTAAGCCCTGAGCAGCTGCAAAATTGATTCATAAAGCTCACGTTTTTCTTCTGGTGTGTGTGCTTTTGCAAAAGAACAAAATGTAAACTAGGTTGCAAAGCCCTGGTGACATGCTCTGACAAGCGGGCGCCCGCAGAACCTTGGCTCCTGCAGTCTGCCCCAGGGTCGCAGTGACACGGCCAGCTTTGGAGTAGCGGGTCCTGCTGTCCCTCAATTCAGGGCGTCTCAAGGACTCTCACCATCCAAATCCCCAGCTGCACAGCAGCAGGGGGCTCAGCGCGCACTTGGGGATGTGGCTGCCTTTCTGTCCCTCTCACGCGGGTGATCACGTAGGAGAAAGGCAATTCCAACTAGATCAACAACACTGCCTCAGGGCTGGTTTCTCAGGCTGAGGTGGGCAAGTATGCTGGACCCAGCAAGCAGGCGGGGAACGCTGGGCATGTTTGCCAGAGACGTGGGAACGGATGGCAGAGCTCTGAAATCAGACCCCAGTCTTCACCTGCTTCCTCGATGATGCTGAGCATTTTCAAGGGCAAAACACCAGGGTTAATTTTACTAACAGACTCTAAACGGCCCCGGAGCCTGGACCGTGCCTGTTTTTTTTTTGTTTGTTTGTTTTTTAACCTACTGTGTGTTTGGCGCCCAGTGGAGGGTGTCCGGTGGGACAGGGATGGGAAGCTAGTCAGCATGGGGTGGGGCCATGTGGTTTCTGGCCCAGGTGCGCTGGTGGGACTCAGGTTGCTTCTGCATTCTGTCTGACTGTTGCCACCAAGGTCAAGCATGGTCAGCGAAGCTCATCAGAACAGCTACACACAACTGCTTGCGTGTTTTGCTAAGAAAAAGCCACAGTTAGGGACTCTTTGGAGCCGAGAACACGTAGCACCCCCCCCCACACACACACATACACACCACCTCCCCGCAGCTGAGGCCTTTTTTTTTTTTTTTTTTTTTCCAGCTGAGGCCTTCTGAGCCATGTTAGGCCAATGGTCCAGGTAGAACTCCAGCCGAAGGACTAAGTGGCTGACCATGGCTTCTCTGGGCCACATGAGGAAGGCCTGTTGCTGGCTCAGGCCCCTCATATCCTGAACAAAGCCCCTCCAAGCCAGGGGATCCGGCTGCCAGGACTGTTCTTGCCTCCACCCACTTTTCTATTTCAGAAACAGAGGAATGTCCAACTTTGCGAATTCCATTGCTTAACAGAAATTTGCTTTTTAATGTCTAAATGTTCTAAAGATTAGGGTAAGGATAGGGAAATACAGAACACACACACACACACACACACACACACACACACACACACACACGAGTGTTCATACACAAAGACCTTTGTGCTTCAAACATTCCTTGTGATTTCACTGACCCCATTGTCCAGAATTCTCTGTGATGGTTAAGCCAAGAATTTCGGTTGCAAATATTTCCGCAGTGATTTCTTCTGGAAGTTCTTCTTCGAGGCAGATGTCTGAACCTAGCCAAACAAGAAAAGAAAAACCAAATGCCTTCCCAGCGATTAGATTCCTAACTCAGAAGCCTTTCTCAGAAACACAAGGAAATGATACTAAACGAAAATGAGTGGTGTTTTGTGGTGTGTGTGTGTGTGTGTGTGTGTGTGTGTGTGTGTGTATGTAGGACCTGAATTCTGTCTCTAGTAACCATGAGAAAGAAAAAGAAAGCAAGCAAGCAAGGGAGGGGGGAGGAAGGAAAAGCTAGGGATGGGGTCCAGATTTGTAAACTGTGCATGGGAAAACAGATTCTTGGTGCTCACTGTCCAGGTAGCCTTGCCCCGTCATTACAGGCTTATGAGAAACTCTGTCTCAAAATAAGGTATATAGCACCTGGGGATGACACCTGAAATATACCAATGACGGCCACACAAGCACATGCATTTGTGCAACCAATCCCCTCCCCCTACAGTCACACACACACACACACACACACACACACACACACACAAAACATTGGGGGGGGGAGTAGAAATTAGTTTGAATCCCTTCTTTATGGAATGGAGCTCTAGTTACTAATTGCGGCAAACCTGGTTGGAAAGCCTGACCCATCCTGCAACATTGAGTTCATTGTTCTGAAAGTCCTAGAAACAATGTAACTATGTAACAATTGGGAAAGTTACTTTCTGAGATCCCACGTATACAAAGGAACTGGTTGCTTGGGCCTGGTAGGTTAGAGATGATTCACTGTTACTAGAGTCTAGAATTATCTGAGTTCAGGAACTTTGTCAAATTTAGCACTGGAACCAGACAATAAAAAGAGCAGGAAGGAGGAGACAAGTCAGGAGTGTGTGTGTGTGTGTGTGTGTGTGTGTGTGTATCAGAGGATACTGTGGAGACCTGTGACTGACTTTGAGAATCATCCTAGATGGTACAGGCCACCACCATTTCTGTCTGGTGTTTTTACATGAGATCTGGGATCCGAACTCAGGTCCTTCTGCTTGCAAGACAGAGTCTTGAACCTTGAGTCATAATTCCAGCATGGGAATTTTTGAGAGAATATGCCTATACCATGGCATGTGAGTAGAGGTCAGAGAGTAACATTTAGAAGTCAGTCCTCTCCTCCTACCATAATGGATCTAGGGATCGGACACCAGGTTTCAAGCAGATACCTTGCTCCCTATCTTCAGTCCAAGCCAGGGCTCTTGTCCTGATATTCTCGGGAGGTTTGTGACCACCAGCTATCCCAGGCTAGTCAATGGAGATTTCCCAACAACCCAGAAGAGCCATTTGAATCGGTTCCTTCCAAACTTAAACTCATAACCTTAACTTCAGGGGCAGTGACTAAAAGAAAGATGGGGGAATGTGAACTAACTCAGAGGGTGAAGGCACTGGCAGATAAAGCCAGAGACCTGAGTTCATTCCTAGGAACACACATGCAGATGGAAGGAAAGACACCATAAGGCTATTGCTTGACTTACTCCCAACACACACACACACACACACACACACACACACAAAACCCCTACAAACACACATATACACACACAAACACATATACACACACAAGCACACACATATATACACATACGCTCACAAACACACACATACACATACACTCAAACACATACACACAAACACACATACATACATACACACAAACACATGCACTCACACACATATATATACTACACACACAAACACACACATACACACACATATACACATACACTCACAAACACATACACACAAACACACTCACATACATACCCACAAACACACATGCTCACACACATACACACATAAACACATAAACACATACATATATACTACACACACACAAACACACACATACACTCACACATACACACTCACACACATACACACCCACACCCACACACCCCTTCACATAAAATATCGATAAATAAAAAGCCAAGGTGGGACATTCTCAGGCCATAGCAAAAAAAAGAGGAGGAGGAGCTTTTGCTCATTTGATTCTGAGAACAGAAGCGAGGGTTCGAAGCACGTGCTCTGCCACTGAGCCGCCGCTCTAGTGAGAGAGAAAGAGAGAGAACTTAGAAGTCTGGCAGCTGAAAGCTGGGTCTGATGACCACCAAGCTGCTGCTTTTCTTTACCCACATAGTCTTCTGAAACTCCTGCTGCACTGCATCTTTCACGAGTGACCGATGTTCGCCCACCCAAGGCAAAGATGAAGGATAGATGAGTGAAATCAAGAAAGAAACAACGGGCTGCACAGAGGGGAACGAACACTTCGTCCGGTAGACCCAAGCACGGCTCACTGCTCTGTCATGACTTATTCATGTGGGATTCCCAGAAGACTGACTTTGTTGCGTGCGCGGTCTTCAGGAGAAATAAATGCACTCAAGTCTCCCCAGGCGAAAGCAGGCCAAGTACCTTTGACAGCGGAGGCTGCAGGCTCAGACTGCCACCCCTCAGGGTTCAAGCCAAACAGCGTTGCGAAGCAGTTGCGCATCTCCTCTTCCGTCATGTGTTCCCCTGGGCATCACAGAGTAAAAAGGGGTGTGGTTAGCTCTGGGGACCATGCATAATGTCAGCATTTGAACTCCTGATCATATGCCAGGATGACAGGTGAGTGTCACCATGTCCCATTCACGCAATGCTGGGGATGGAATCCAAGGCTGTGTGCATGATAGGTGAGCATTCTACCAACTTAACCGCGCTGCCACCCCAACTGTGAACTTCTGATCTTCCTGCCTCCACTTGCCAAGGGCTGGGATGTCAAAAGCCACCATCCTTAACCCAAGTCTAAAAGAGAATTATTCCACCTTCTCTTTCACTACAAAGACAATCTACAAAGTCCCATGTTATTGTCATATCGTTTCCATATAATTGCAACACCATATGATGCATACTCAGCTTGGGCAACTCCACTGGGGCTTACAGAGAGCAATCAGGCAATTTACTGATGAAGGCTGAGGCCAACTTAAGTCAAGCTTCTTTTTATCAGAGTCGCCCTACTGTGACTGAGACAGAAAGGCCCCTCCTGAGGATGCCATTTTGGCTCCCTCACAGGTAAACATCAAGCTCAACTAGGTGTAGTTTAATTTCACAAGCCCATCCCCATCCTCCGATGGCCTTGAGAGATGGATAAGTGGGCACCCATTTTACAAGTGAGCTCACCGTGCGAAGGTGCACGACTGTAAGTCTAGGCTGAGGCAGGAGGGCGGAGAACTTGAGTGCTCAAGGTTGACACCTGCTGAGTTTCTAGAAGCTGGGACAGGCGCCATGTTTTTCTCACCTTGAGATCAAGGTCCTTCCCCTTCTGCATGTAACACATACGCAAGATGGTAAATGACGGCACCCCTCACTTCCAAAGCCCTGTCACATCAGACTATTTTGTCGTGGCAGATGGAGCTCCTAAGGGATCTGCCCAGGGGGTGCAGGCCCAAGGATGTGACAGGATGTTCCTCCTGCTTATGTTACTTACCTCTGGTTCGGAGCAGTCTCAGGAAATCCTCTCTGCGAATAGCCTTCTCCCCTTTGGAATTGGTAAAGCCAAGCACTTTGAAGCTCTCCTGGATGCCATGCAGGGAATTGCCGAAAGGCGGCCTGTGATTAATATAAACTTTGAGGAAATCTGGAAGGTTGATTTTGTCAATGAGCATTCCAGTGTCCACATATTCACTGAATTTGACCTCGTTGAACATGTCATCGATCTAGGGAAAAAAAGAGAAAATTGAGGAATAACACAGGAAATAGGAGATGTGCTTTGCCATAACCCTTGTAAAAATCAGAGAGGAGCAGAGGTCACAGTTTGTTTAGAATATGTCTGTTCTAGGTCAGACTGTGTTTCCCAGGAAGAATAAGCTGAAGTCCGACTTTTAGGACCTTATTAGACATTGCCATTGCTAACTTGAGGCGCTGCTGAAGCAGGTGACCTTGAGTCAACAGGACCTGTGCCGTTGCATCTGGACAGCTCTGAGTCAGACGATACCCAGTACCAGAGACAATTACCAGAGGAATATCACCCCCCCCCCCGAGTTTTCATAGGGAGCATGCCCGGTTGCTGTCTTGATTTTGGATTCAGAAATACATTTCTCTTGTCTTAGTATGTGCTAGACTCAATCCTCAGGAATCTAAACAAATAAATAATGTGTGTGTGTGTGTGTGTGTGTGTGTGTGTGTTAAGCCACTCAGCCTGTGGCACTTTGTTACAGTTGCCCAAAGGCTTCCAAAATGTCAGTACCATAGCACTGTTATATATCCTATTTTATTTGATCATTTTTCACCCTGAGGGTCTCGCGGGGTTAGCCCCTTCCTTGCACGGTGGAATAGGTATTAGTTTCATCATAAAGGTAGATACTAAGAAATAAACAGAAAACACTCAAATCACTAAAATCATAAGTGAAGGGAGGCAGCATCATTAATTAGCTCCACAAAAAATAAAATGTACGGGAATGCTATGAACAACTGCATTGACAAATTATATAACTCGGAGGAATGGATAAATTCTCTGAAAGATACAAATGACTAAAACTCACTCAGGAGGAAAAACACAGCATCTGAACAGATCTCTGACAAGTAAAGTGTTTCAATTAGTCATCGTGAAACTTCCCACAATTTTAAAGCTTCCCACAAAGGAAAGTCAAAGGCCAGAAGGGCTTCCGTGCTGAATTCTGCCAAACACTGAAAGAGGAATACCAATCTTTCAAGTAACATAAACTATATGGTTATCAACAGAAAAGACAAACATAAGGTTTCCTAACTAGATGCTGGGGGGGAAAAGACATCACACACACACACAAATCTCACAACCTTACATCATAAAAACATACAATCAAGTAGGGATATAAGGAAACTTCTTCAATTAGACAACAAGCACATCTGAAAAACTCATATGCTTAATGAAGAGAGACTATACATCTCCCCCGCAAGGCAACAACAAGACAAGGATATGATATATGCACTCGCCATTTCTATTCAATGTTGCACTGCACAGTCTAGCCAGGGAGATTAAGCAAGAAAAGGAGGTCAAAGCTTTGAGTGAAGCAGGTAAAGTTATCTCTGTTTATAGGTAACAAGATTCTTATACAAAAAAAATTCTAAGGAACTCATGAAAACCTATTAGAACTGTAAGTGGGGTCAATGAGGTTGCAGGGTATGAAACTGCTATTTTTATATGTAGTGGTAAGAAACACCACAAAAATGAGATTAAGAAAATAACTCAGTTTCTAATAGTACAAATAAATAGTTCAATAAATAGTTGAGAACAACTTTAACAATAAAAGAAAGATGTCTGCTCTGAAAACTAGAAGATGTTGCTGAAATTAAGAAAACATAAATAAATGGAAAGACATCTGGTATTCAGTTTTGAAAGACTTAATATTGCTAAGTTGGTAATATTCTCCACATTGGAGATTCAACAGAATCCTTACCAGAATCCCAGATAGTTTTTTTTTCTTTTTCCAGGAACTGACAAATTGATTCTAAAATTCGAATTTCAAGAATCGACAAAAAGTAGAACGAAATTCAAAGCTGAAGAACTCACACCTCCTGATTCCAAAACATCCTACCTTCCTGTAATAATAAAGGTATCATGGTGTTGACAGATGTGTAGCCAGTGAACTAGAGTTAAAAGAATCTGGAGAGAAATTTGACCTTTCTCATCAACTCATTTTCAATAAAGGTGTCAATTCCACTCTATGGAGAAAGAAAATCATCTTTTGTACATATGGCACTGAGATAACCAGGCATCCACATGGCTAAAGAACAAAGTCACAGCCCTTCCTTACACCATACACACAAATGAACTCCAAATGCATCTGACTTAAATGTGTAAGTTGAAACTTTAATGGGGGTGAAGAGGAAGCACAGGCAGGGTCTCATGGAGCAATTTAGATTTGCCACGTGACAGGGGAAATACAGACCATGCAATTCACCCTGTTTGGGTTGTTTTGCTCTATCTCAGGTTGTTCAGTTTGGCTGAAACCCCTGATTCTCCTTCTGCCATCTCCCAAATGCTGGGATTTCAGGCATGAACCATGGCACGCCTGGCCAAAATGATAAAAAATGCTTAAGAAAACAAAAGGTTAAATCTCTGCATTTGATAACACCTTCTTAGCTATGATGTCCCAAACACAGAGAAACAAAAGGAAAAATTGAAAGAAAATCAGATTTTATCAAAAATAAAGATATTTGTGTTTCAAAGGATACTCTGGAAGCTGAGGAAGGGGGATCAGATGTTCAAGGTTTACATGGGCAGCTTAGCAAATACAAAGGTGGATCAGGATGTATCTCAGTGCAGTGCTTGCAAAAATATATATAAAGTCCCCCGGTACTGAAAAACAAAAAAGATCAAAATAACGACAGTGACAAAGACAACCCGCACAAGGGAGAGAGGGAGGTACGTAGCTCAATGGCAGAACAATTGCCAAATAAGCACGAGATCCTAGTTTAATCCTCAGTAACACACACACACACACACACACACACACACACACACACACACACGCAAACACACACACACACACACACACACACACACACACACACACACGCAAACACACACACACACACACACACACACACACACACACACACACACACAAAACCCTCCCTTTCATTTTAAAGAAAAAAAATGACCTGTAGCTAAGTGTAATTCCAACACTTGGAAGGAAGAGGCAGAAAGATCAGGAGTTCAAGGCCAGCCTAGACTACAGACAAGAAAAACAAATAACATAAAAACCAAAACAAAACAGGGCGAACTGTATTGCCTATGAATTCGCTCTTATAAAGCTATTTTTTTTTTGTACAATGCCATCAGCCAACTAAAGAAGATCATCGATACATTGGCATTCTCTAAGTTCCCTTTCCCTAAGGGTCCTTGGAAGCCATATTCGAATTTTTTACTTACCACCACTTCACTGGTTTAATACAGTTTTGTTACGTGAGCATGTATCTCTAATGTGAAGATTATTTGCTTTGACTTTAAAGACACTTAAAAAAAGAACCGTTAAAAAACCCAGCACTTGTTGCTCTCAAAGCTGTTACTCACACAATCACCGGCTAGCTCCTTTCATTTTAATTTGCTCGCTTGTAGAATTTTGCTGCTTAGATACACGCACGTATCAGTATGAAGAGAAAAGGAAGTGTAACCATTTTTCATTCTGCATGAAAGAACTGCTAGAAGTTGGCTGCTAGAATAATCTTTGGAAATAACATTATTGGTTATGGATATAAATGAAATATATATATATATGTCTGTGTGTGAGATAATGGTGTTTCATCTATAGAATTTATTGAGTTTACATTTTACACCATTACATGTTGAATTATGTATGATTTTTGGTACATATGAAAAACTGATAGCATATTTACATGTTATACTATGCAATTTTAATAGAAAAAGGCAAATCTTTATAAATCTGAAGAAATATACATCAGAGTATAATTTAATAGTATTAATATATGCACATCCACCACTTATTGTGAGCTAATAGAGATTAAAAGTAAAGTAATGATCTTGAATAATCAACCAAGTTTCAGATCCTAATACTGCCATTTTCTGCAGGATCTTGGGTGAGTTGTTGAATATTCCTTATCTTCAGCTTCCTTATCTTCAAAGAGTGGGGCAGCAGGCTGGTGAGTCAGCAGGCAGATTCTCTGTAAGCAAAACCTGAGGACCCACACAGTAGGAGAGAAAAACCAACTATTCTTTCTTCTGCTTCTTCTCTTCTTCCTTCTTCCTTCTTCTCCTTCTTCTCCTTCTTCTAATTTCCTCCTCCTCCTCTTCTTCCTCCTCTTCTTCTTCTTATGGAACATTTCACAAAGTTGTGTGTGACTTTTCGCAGGGGCCATGCTAACCTTCTCTATATGGTTCCGCTTTTAGTATAGGTGCTGCTGAAGTGAGCGAGAGAACTAACCTCTAAAAGTTGTCCTCTAATCTCTGAGTCTGTCTATTGTACACAAGAGTGTATTCTTGTGGTTGTGTTCTCTTTCTGGGTCTTTTCATCCTTCCCTCTTGCAAATAAATACGAGAGAGAGAGAGAGAGAGAGAGAGAACAGTATACTACAAATACATTGGGCTATTTTATTCTTGTTGTTTCTTTTTCCTTTTAAACAGGGTCTTCAGTAGCCCAGGCCAGCCTCACACTCACCGTGTAACTAAGAATGATGCTGAACTTCTGATCCTTGTCCCTCCACCTCCCGCGTGCTGTGATTCAAGGCACGCCCCACCAGACCTGATTGATGTGGTTCTGAGGATTGATTGACTTTGTGTGTGTTAGACCAGTATTCAACTGAGCCGCATCCCTAGCCTGCACTGGATTGTTTTGAGGTTTATAAGTAAAGTACCTCCACGAAGTAGGCACTGAACAGGCAGTAATTATTCTGCAATCATTATATTTTCTATGTGCCTGCTAATTAGAAAACAAGTAATTATAATATAAATTGTAACTTAAAAGTATATTAATTACATATGATAAAATTTGTAATTTACAAGTGCATAAATCATAACGCACATAGATTATTAATATATGATTTAACTCAATTCAGAAGTCGGGGATGAGGATGACAAAAAAGAATCCAAAAATGTCTGCATTAGTCACACCCCGAGAGTTCCAAGGATCTTGGGAACATTCTCTGTGCAAACCCCTCAGTAGGTGACTCACCTCTTCCTCTCTCCTCCCCTGTGACTGATCAAGACTCGCTGCTCAAGCAGCATGAAGTTGGCAGCTGAACATCCCTGAGGACTCCTTTCTGAGCCCACTGTGCAAGCGGCAGTTACAGAGACAGGTTCTGCCATGTGCCAGATGAAGTTCATGCGTGACAGAAGAACTGTGGGAACCATGGGGACGGCTCCTTCTGCATGCCCCGGTGTGAAGGTGTCGTGTGACAGCTCTCCTGGGCAGATGCTACACAACCGTCTATCCACCCCAGACAGAAATTCAACAGAACAAAATAATGATTACATCAAGGTCCAACCTAGTAAAGCAATGGGCTATATAAGGGCTACTTACAGGAGCTTGGGTGAGCCCAAAGCTGGAAACCTCATCCCTAGCATGACTGACAACTTCCCCATGGCTGCACAGACAGATTCCCTCATGTACTCTAGTGCCCTGCCCGGACCTCTAACCCTGGAGGGCACCTGCTAGGGCACGTGTAATTAGGACACAATCACGTCTTCATGGTCTTAGACAAAGATGGTGGCTATTTGCTCACAGGAAAATGTCACACAGAAGGTGACTCACAATGGAAGGTGCACGGTCCTCTCTGGGCATCTCCAGCTGGGACTTCTAAGACATTCTTTCCTTCACCTATCATCAGCCAGCGCAGGGGATTATGCCATCCACCCGGGGAGCTTTAAAAATTCTGAGAACCAGATCCTACTTCCAGAGATCCTAATTTAGTTTGTTGTTGTGTTTGTTTTGTTTTGTGGACATGGAGAGACGTGAGACTGACCAGTCACGTTGTTTAAAGACTCCCCCCCAGATGATGTGACTGTAGACAAGGTCTAAAGACAAGGGTTCTCAAATTTCTTGGGCGCCAAGATGATGAAGAAGGCTTGTTAAAAGGGGGGCTGCTGCTTGGAGCTGGAGAGATGGCTCAGGGGTTAAGCCTCTGCCTTGCAGGCAGAAGGTCCTGAGTTCGGATCCTAGACCCCACGTATAGACGCCAGGCGGCCTGTGTTTCTGGTCCTGTTAGGGTGGAGCCTGTGAATCCCAGGGCAGAGTAAACGAGGAGGAGGTAGAGGCGGTCCATGGTAGTTCCCAAATTCGCCTGTGTTTCACACACACACACACACACACACACACACACACACACACACACACACACACACGTGCACGCACACACACATGCACAATCGAATAAATAATAAAAGGGGGGGCTGCTAGCCCCCTCCCCTGAGTTTCTGACTCAGTGAGTCTGGGACAGGGGAGGGCTAGGAGGGGTTAAGAATCTGCATGTCTTACAAGTCCCAGCTGACACCACACTCAGAGAACTTCGACTATTGGACCAGCAGCTCATAGAGGGGATACCAGCACAGAAAAGAACCAGCATCAGACTTGTGACTTTCAGCAGAGGGGACAGTGTGCAGGCTTGTTATGGGTTCATGTCTGTCCCCCTGTTAATTATAGTAGCAGCTTTCCTCTCTACTTCCTCAGCTGCTTATTTTAGATAGAACCCTTGGAGAAATGATGGGTGGATAGATGGATGGGCGGGTAGAAGGATGGGTGGGTGGGTGAAAGGATGGATGGATGGATGGATGGGTAGGTGGGTGGGTGGGTGGGTGGGTAGAGAATGGATGGATGGATGGATGGGTGGGTAGGTGAAAGGATGGGTGGGTAGGTGAAAGGATGGGTGAGTAGGTGGAAGGATAGGTGGATGGATGGGTGAATGGGCAGGTGGATGGATGCAAGGATGGGTGGGTGGGTGGATGGAAGGATAGGTGGATGGATGGATGAATGGATGGATGGATGGATGGATGGATGGATGGATGGATGGATAGATGGATGGATAGGTGCATGGATGGGTGAATGGGTGGATGGATGGGTGGGTGAAAGTCTGGATGGGTTGGTGGGTGGGTGGATGGGTAGGTGGGTGGATGGATGGATGGATGGATGGATAGGTGCATGGATGGGTGAATGGGCAGGTGGATGGGTGGGTGGAAGTCTGGATGGGTTGGTGGGTGGGTGGGTGGATGGATGGATGGATGGATAGGTGCATGGATGGGTGAATGGGCAGGTGGATGGGTGGGTAGAAGTCTGGATGGGTTGGTGGGTGGGTGGGTGGGTGGGATGGATGGATGGATGGATGGGAGGATGGATGGGTAGGTGGATACATAGGTGGGTCAATGGATGCAGTGTATGTGTGAGGAGAGAGAGCTGGATAGATGGGTGCATGGATGGATGGGTGGATAGGCAGATGGATAGGTGGGTTAATGGATACAGTATATGTGTGAGGAGAGAGAGAGATGGGTAGATAGGTGTATGGATGGATGGGTGGACAGGCTGGTAGACAGATGGATGGATAAAAGCATGGATGGGTGGATGGATACCTGGATGGGTGGATAAATGAAGTAAACAACAATGGGCCATGGTAGAATTTCTCTTAAAATTCACACACACTGAAGAACTTACTTGGACTAACTGTTTACTGTCCTAGTTTATTCAGTTCCTAGTAGTTGCTCAGCACTAGATTGAGGTAAGATATCTATTTAATGGTAGTTGCTTGACTTACGCCTTTAAACATTATATGTGTAGCACCAGCTTCTGAGCTACAAGGCAGCTAATCCTATCGACCAGAGTCCCTCACTGAGAACTGTTTCGCCTCTGCCTCTGTCACTGAGCCATGAGGCCTTTGGTATGCACTCCCTGCTGTCAGCCACAGGAAGCCACGGAGGGCTTTCAAATTATGGTTTATTATTAAGTTTTATAACCTTCCTATTAAATGGAGAGGAACATAATACATTTGAGTGGAGGCCGCCCCGAGTTTTTATAAGGCAGCTCTGGGTGGGGGGTTGGTTTCCTTCTCTGACAGTTTCATAGATTTACAGAGCCGGAGGACACGCTCTCCTTCCCAGCCCCTCCTCCCATTGTACAGAACTCTCTAGAACATCTTTGGAAGAAACTGGAGAGAGAGTCTTTCACTACAGTTTATCATCTGTTCTGTTCACTCTCTCCTGTGGCTCATGCCAGCATGTTCTTGCTGACCGGAGGCCGGGCAAGCAGTGGGTTGAAGAGAGAAGACCAAGGCAGCGTGGCTTCCCTGAATGGCCACGTGTGAAAATGCCTCTGAGCCCTTCTGCTATTTATGCAATGCTCTGTGACTCCTCTGGTAACCATGCAGTTGGCTCCCTATTATCCTCAAGATACATCATTCTGAGACCTCGAAGGATGCTGTAGTGGAAAACATGGATCGTACCAAATGCTGTAATGACACTTTTTTTTTAGACAGGATGTCACATATCCTAGGCTGGTCTTGAACTCACTATGTAGCTGAAGATGATCCTATACCCATGCCTCCATCTCCCCAGTGATGAGACTCTAGGTATACACTACCACGGCCAGCTAACCTACTATAACCTTGAATATTAATAAGGCACTTATACACTATAGCTGTAATTTTTAGGGTGTGTATGTATGTGTGAGGAGAGAGAGAGAGAATTGTGTGTGCCTATGAAGACCCAAGGGTGACTACAGAAATCACCCTGGATTGCTCTACTTCCTTTTTGCTTTGCTCTGGGGTTTCCCAGGCCCTGCCTTCTAGAGCCAGAGGTAAAGGGCCATTGCCATTTCTGCCTGGCATTTTTGCATGGGATTCAATATCCAAACTCAGGTCCTTCTGCTTGCAAGGCTGAGGCTTAACCCCTGAGCCACCTCTCTGGCCCTGTAACTGTAATTTATGCCATTTGGGATACAACATCAAAATTAGTATAAATTTCCTTTTATGTCACAGTTTCGCATTTAGAAGATAATTGTTTTCCTTTCCTTTTTTTTTTTTTCCCCTTTTGTGGTATTGGGTATGGAGTCCACACAGCCTTTACATGGTAGGCGAGCACTCTGTGTTAAATACACCCAACCCTTCTTTTCTTCTTAATCAGAGAACTTTCATTCCCCTTTTCAGTAAAAGAAACATTTTTCTGCTTCTTTTTTGACAGATCTGGTTTCCAACATGACTCTGTTTCTACTTTGGGGTCTTCAGTCAGAGTTACTCGAACAGTTAGATTAACATAGCAATTCTACAGACACAGGAAAACAAGTACATACATCCACACAGAAACTCTGCTCATGACGGCTAAAAAGAAAAAAAAAAAACACCCAAATGTCTGTGAGTTCATGAACAGACACAGAAAAGGCAGCAAATCCATGTGAATGAATGCTAGGCTACAAAACAAATGAAGAAGAGAGACACATGTATTTCATCTGCGTGCAAGGACAGAGCGAACAAATCCATGCGGACAGAAAACCGCCATTGCCAAGTGCTGGAGGTGGGGAGATGATAACAGGCATGGAGTTTCTTTTGGGGGTGAGAAAAATGTTCTGGGATCACACGGGGTCACCAGCCCTACAGCTCTAAATGAGTGAATGGCACATTGAACTGAGCACTCGGAATGGGTGAACTTGTCAAACGATCTCAGTTCTAGAATGTTCGCATTTCAGAGAAGATATGCTTCCACGGTCACCGGACTCCAGCTCATAAAGATTAATGCATGCTTCCCGTGAAACAATCCAGCAATGGAAATATAAAGAAGCCCGAGATGCGCCGGGCTGGGAACAAAGCTCAGAGGGATTTCACAGCAATCCCCAAGGTTTGACACCTCGACCACTAGGGTTTTCCTCCTGCTTTGCACCAGCACATGTGTGTAAGCACAGAACATGGGGTCTGGGGTGGGCCAGCTTGAACTTTGAATTCTGGTTCTGCCCTCGGTAGCTGTGTGAGCCTTCCCCTGGCTCTGAACCCCTAAGACCCACAGGATAAGCAAGTGCCTGCAAGCTTGGTGAGGTCACAGAGGACCAGACTGCACAGGGCATTCCTGAACACGGAGAGTTCTGGAGAGAACAGTTGGTCTGCTCTGGCGCTTGGTATTAACGGTATTATCATCACCTGCTCTCTTTTTTAGCTCACAGCATTCTGGGATTTTATTCCTTTAAATGCTCGACGTGTGAAAGGCACAAATAGTCTTGTCTTGCCCTGGTCTTTCTGCAGGAACACTGCTCACTGCCTGTGTTGTGTGGCCACTGTTTGGGCAAGGCAGGTCCCCCCTGGAACACGGACCGTTTCTCTTATCCTGGAGAAGAAAATGTCTTGTGATACTTTTACACTTCAGCACAAGACACACCTGGCCTTCAGAGTGCAAATTTCCAATCTCCCCTGGGGTCTTCATCAGAGCAGAAATTGTGTCCGTAATCCCCAGCTCGAGTTTCTTCCCAAATGACCATGGTCCCGCCTTGCCAGCTGGGACTGTGTTTTAGCCATGAGATACATTTAGCCACTTAGAGCTTTGGGATGTGTGTTTATCTTTCTGAGCTTCTGTTCTAACGCAAAAGCAGTACACGTTATATGCTTGTTGTTTAAAAACAACACAAACAGTGAACGATACGGAAACATATGCACGAGCCCCTCCCCCGCTGTTTTAATCAGACTGCCTTCGGAGAAGCGTGGGTGCTGCTAAGTGGGCATTGAGGGCTGATGGTGCATGCTGGGAAATAAGAGCTGGGAGGAGCCAAACAGCCACAGCTCACAGAGGAAGGAGAATGTGGTGTATCTGGGCTGTGAGGAAGGAGGCAGGAGGAGCCAGGAGTGGCAGAATGATAAGCCCCAATACAGGGTAAAGGCCAGTTATGGAGCCCCAAAGGCGGGTAGTGACACGAGCTTGAGGTAAATGACAGGAAATGAGGTTTTATAAAGTATTTGCCTAAGGACCAGAGTCTGGATGCATAGCATCCACATAGAAAAGCTTGCAAGGGGCTGGAGAAATGGCGCAGGGGTTAAGACTCTGTCTCACAAGCAGAAAGTCTTAAATTTGGATCCCAGGTCCCATGTGAAAAAGCCAGGCAGAAGGGGTGGCAGCCTGCATTTCAGGTCCTGGTGGGCAGAGCCTGGGAAATTCCAGAGGGAAGCAAGGAGGAGGTAGAAGGAATCCGGGATGATTCCTGAAGTCATCCTTGGTTCTCCAAAGGGACACACAGTGCCCTCTGATACACACACACATAAAATAAATAAAATACATTTTTTTAAAAAACCTACAGGCACAGTGATCTGCCTGTAATTCCAGAGCCCAGGAGGTGTGATTAGAGATCCCTGGGGCAACTAGAGCAGCTGAATCAGCAAACTCCAGATTCAGAGAGAGACCCTGCCTTGGACAAACAAAGTGGAAGGCGGTTGAGAAAGATATCCATGTTTCATACACACACACATTCAGTTGCATATGCACACACACCACACACACACATGCATATACAAAATGAGATTATGTGTGACCCTTTGTGGCGATTCCCAAATTTTCAAGAAAGTTCTTTTGTGGGAGCAGGCTGTGTTTTGGTGGAAGGACAGAAAGGGGTAAGTTGTTATGTCTGAAGTGAGGTGGGGTGCACAGAGCCCCAGGACCAGCACAGCATGAGCCCCAAGTAGATGAGCAGCACCAGAGAGAACAGTATATATCAGGGTCGTCGAGGGGTCAGGACATGTTTCTTCAGGGTTTGTTAGGGATGGGGACGTGCGTATAGTCGTCACTTAGTTGTTGGTGCCAGGGACTCACGTGAGGGGCAGATGCTTGCTACTCTGCTTTAGCTCTTTTTAAAATTGGTGTCTATTCATTGCATGCAGTGTTAGGTTCTAGTCCTTTACTAATTTTTAAAAACTATTCATTCATTCATTTAGTGTGTATATGTGTGTGTGTGTGTGTGTGTGTGTGTGTCTGTGTGTCTGTGTGTTAGAGGTCACTGTGTGTCCCTGTGGAGGACCAAGAGTAACTTCAGGAATCATCCTGGATTGCTTCTACCTCCTTTTTGCTTCACCCTGGGATTTCCCAGGCTTCGCTCACCAGGACTGGCTGGGGGCCATTTCCACCTGGCGTTTTTTTACATGGGACCTGGGATCCACACTCAGGACCTTCTACTGGCCAGGCAGTCTTAACCCCTGAGCCATCTCTCCAGCCCCCCCCCCTTTACAAATTTTTATTTTGAGACAAGATCTCATTAAGTTGTGCAGGCAGGACTTGAACTTGGAATCCTCCTGCTTCCTGAAAAGCTGGGATTGTAGACCTGTGTCACCAGGTCTGTCTACACATGGAATTATTAAAGAAACTTGCCTTTTTCCTTTAATAGCAAATCTTGCTCGTTCTTGCTGGATCAAGAAATCGGGTCAGTCTTATCCTTTGTGTGTGTGTGTGTGTGTGTGTGAGAGAGAGAGAGAGAGGAGAGAGAGAGAGAGAGAGAGAGGAGAGAGAGGAGAGAGAGGAGAGAGAGAGAGAGAGAGAGAGGAGAGAGGAGAGAGGAGAGAGGAGAGAGGAGAGAGGAGAGAGGAGAGAGGAGAGAGGAGAGAGGAGAGAGGAGAGAGGAGAGAGGAGAGAGAGAGAGAGAGAGAGAGAGCGAGAGCACTGTGTATATGTGGCTGTGGAGGCCCAAGGGTGATGTCATAGTTGGGCACAGGTGTCAACTTGGCTGTTGAGGGTTTGAGCTCTGGGCACAATTGTAGAGAATTAGTGGTTGGATTAAGCCCAGAGCAAACCTGAAAGAGATTGTCTATGATGGGGAAGGCCCCGCCCATGGTAGGAGGGACTAGCCCTTGAACAGATGAATAAAATACTGAGAACTGGTTAAGAAAGTTGGCATCCTTGTGTACACTTGGCCAGACATACTGGCAAGTAAGGATCATCCCTCTTGTGTTATGTGGTGATGGTGTGACCAGTTCCTTTAGCCCTGGTGTTGGTGCGTGCTCTCCTGTCAAGCTGGACTATAGACTGTAACTGGACTATTAGTAAGAAAATAAACCGCTTGTTCCCTTAAGCTGTTTGATGGTGATTTATCATCAGCAACCATGCAGGCAGAGTGCAACAGATGACTTCGGGAATCATCCTGGACTGCTCTTCCTTCTTTTCTTTTTGCTTTGCTCCAAGGTTTCTCAGACTCCACCTTCCAGGACTGGAAGTTCAAGCCTGTGCTACTTCCCCCAGCATTTTGACATGGGATCCAGGATCTAAACTCAGCTGCCTCTGCTTGCAAGGTAGAGGCTTAACCCTGAGCCATCTTTTCAGCCTTTGATCTCATTCTTAATGGCTTCTAAGTATAATTGTGCCTTACAACATTGATCATATATATTTCCTATCAATAAACATTTAGTATTGCTTCAATTTTTTTCTGCAGTAAATTATGCTACGTTAATTATCCTCTCCCTTTGGACATCATCTCACATGGGTAAGCCTTTCTCTTTTTTATATATTTTTTAAATTTTTTATTATTATTTATTATGTATTCAATTGTGCGTGTATGTGTGTGCG
Source organism: Typhlomys cinereus (assembly GCA_023101885.1). Taxonomy (NCBI): domain Eukaryota; kingdom Metazoa; phylum Chordata; class Mammalia; order Rodentia; family Platacanthomyidae; genus Typhlomys; species Typhlomys cinereus. Next base: position 4,202,909 of record JALPQD010000152.1, read on the forward strand.
CGTGTATATATGTATGTATGTGTGTAGAACCACGGACGAATTCGGGAACCACCATGGAATGCCTCCACCCTCCTTGTTTACTCTGCCCCGGGATTGACAGGCTCCACCCTACCAGGACCAGAAACGCAGGCCACCCCCGCTTCCGCCTGGCATCTATATGTGGGGTCTAGGATCTGAACTCAGGACCTTCCGCCTGCAAGGCAGAGGCTTAACCCCCGAGCCACCTCTCCAGCTCCAGGTAAGCCTTTCTCTACAGAATGTGTTCTTCACTAGAGACATGTGAAGTGTAAGGATATACATGTTTGAAAAGCCAAGCAATCATTTAGCTCCTCTCTAAGCTCTCTTTAACTCTTGAATTTAAACAATACATTAGAAACTTAATAGTTACTCTGAGATCAAACAGTAATGACAGAGATTCAATTTCCACTTGTCCCTGAAGTCACCAAAGGCCAAAGAGCACCTTTCACTTATTTATTCACTGTCTAACAAACATCAGGGCATATCTTGGGCACATGCTTCTCCCAAGACTAGCCTTAAGTTCACAGAACCAAGTGATTGCACAAAACCCTGTTGGAGGGCTGGAGAGATGCTCAGTGGGAAAAAGCACTTGCCACGCAAGCCTGGAAACCTGCGTTCAATCCCTGATGGAAGGAGAGAACATGAAGTTGTCCTGACTTCTACCCCTGTGCATTCACACACACACACACACACACACACACACACACACACTTTTCTTAAATATCAAAGAAAAAACTGTTAGATTACAAAACATTGTGCAAGTAAAAGACACAGGCTGCAAGAGATCAGAGAACAAATGCTACACATGGACTGTCAGTTAAGCATAGGTGTCAACTTGCCTGTTGAGGGTTTGAGCTCTGGCACATTTGTACAGAATTAATGGTTGAGTTAAAGCCCAGAGCAAACCTGCAAGAGATTGTCTAGCTGATGGGAAAGGTCCTGTCCATGGTGGGTGGAACTAGGCCCTGGAATAAAATGCCGAGAGCTGATTAAGTTGGCATCCTTCTGTATACTTGGCCAGATATGCTGGTCTGGCAAGTAAGGATTGTCCGTCTCTCAGCTGATATGTGGTGATGGTGTGGCCAGTTCCCTCGCCTTGGTGTTGGTGTGAGCTCTCCCATCAAGCTGGACTGAGAACTGTAACCAGATAATCGTAAGAGGCAATAAATCCCTTGTTCCCTTAAGACATTTGATGATCATTTATCAGCAACTATGCAGGCGAACTGCAACAGAATTTGGTACCCAGGAAGTGGGGTGTTACTGATAAATCTAAGTGGATTTTGTGTCTTTTGAACGGTTTTGCTGGACAAAGTTTGAAATGTTTGAAGATTTTTGACTTTGTGGATTACCAATACTGTTCTGCAAAGTTTGGTGGACCCTTTGGAAAATAGCGATGCTGAGAGAGTTGTGAATTGTTTGGGCCCAGTTTCTGATGTGGGGAACAAGGACTTTGGTAAAGCTGAATTTAAAGATGATGGACTGGTTTGCTTGACAGAGGAGAGCTGTGTTGGTGGCTGTGAAGCTCTGGAAGTGCAAAGGGCAGGCAGCTGAGTAGCTGCCATTGTTGGAGAAATGAGCATCAATGAAGGAAAACCTAGTGACTTGTACGGGGACAGTGGAGGACGTGAAAACCATCGTATGGCGAATTCATGGTTTGAAAACTCAGATTCCTTCAGGGGCCGAAAGCCCGAGTTAAAGCTATTTCTTGGCCTTTGCAAGTTTGGTTGCTTAGAAAAGAGGCTTTTCCAGAGCCAGGTGTTAAAGTTGGTACAGCTGTGGCTCAAGTGGACCAAGCTACGTTTCAATCTTGCTTTGGAATCTGGCAGTGTCCCTCAGATAATACTGGTTTTGGTGTACTACTGAGGCATTCATGGAAAGTGGCAAAAGTTTGGCACCAAGTGGCAGGCATAGAGTTCCTGCGAGAGAAGGTGAAGCTTATAGCTGCAGAACGAACCCAGAGTGTTGTTGGAGATGCCAGAACCATGGGATGTATGCTGAGGACGGCTGCGAGTGGAGATGCAGCCTGGTTCAGAGGAACTCTGCTTTTACAACTTCGAGCTGCAAACAGGGACTGGGAATGCCTGGCATCTTTGAGCCGCCTTGACTATGTGATGAGCAGCAGAAGATGGACATTGAAGTACAGGATGCAATAATTTGCTGGACTTTGATCTTAATTTAATGTTTTCTTATTATATCAAGATACTTCTGTTTTAATGTTTTATTTGTTTTAAAGTATTTAACTTATTTTGATTTAATATATTCTTCAAGTTAAGAAACTTTGAACTTCTAAAATGTTGGAACTGAAGTTTTTTCAAAATTTTTTTATTATTTAATTCAACTGTGTGTGCGCACGTGTGTGCATGTATGTACATGTATGTGTGTGTGTGTGTGTGTGTGTGTGGTTCTACCTCCTCGTTTACTTGTACTGGGACAGTGGAGGACGTGAAAACCATCGTATGGCGAATTCATGGTTTGAAAACTCAGATTCCTTCAGGGGCCGAAAGCCCGAGTTAAAGCTATTTCTTGGGATTCACAGGCTCCGCCCTACCAGGACCAGAAAAGCAGGCCACCCCCACTTCCGCCGGGCGTCTATACGTGGGGTCTAGGATCCGAACTCAGGACCTTCTGCCTGCAAGGCAGAGGCTTAACCCTTGAGCCACCTCTCCAGCCCCATGTATTTATATTTTTAAGATAACTTTTGACTTCTGTGGGGACAAGGATTGAAGGTTACAGTTTAAAAGTACTATGTTTTTGTGTCAAGTTAACAAGGGGTGGAGTGTCATAGTTAAGCACAGGTATCAACTTGACTGTTGAGGGTTTGAGCTCTGGGCACATTTGTAGAGAATTAATGGTTGAGTTAAGCCCAGAGCAAACCTGAGATTGTCTAGCTGATGGGGTAGATCCAACCCACAGTGGGTGGGACTAGGCCCTAGAATAAAATACCAAGGACTGACTGAGAGTTGGCATCCTTCTGTATACTTGGCCAGACGTGTTGGTCTGGCAAATAAGGATTGACCCTCTCTCAGCCATTATGTGGTAATGGTGTGGCCAGTACCCATGGCCTTGGTGTTGGTGTGAGCTCTCCTGTCAAGCTGAACTGAGAACTGTAACCAGATAATCGTAAGAGAAATTAAATCCCTTATTCTCTTAATCCATTTGATGGTCATTCATCAGCAACTATGCAGGCGCACTGCAATATGGGCCATCTCAACATGTCTCCACATCCCAGGGAATGATAGACATGTGTAAAGATGGAAGATGAAACTTCCTTGATATCAACCGTAGACATCCAAGTTCTGGATCCTTCTGTGATATGTATGCTTTGTTCACTATTCATTTAAAAAAGTGAAGGTCTGTGTGTAGTGTGGTGGCACAAACCTCCAATCCCAACTGCTATGGAGGCTAAGGCAGGAGGACTGAAATTTGAAGCCACCCTATGCTATAAAGTGAGACCTTGTTTATGAAAACAAAACTAAAATGAAACAACCAATCAAAAAGTGAAGATTTGTGAGAGTTGTCCCCCTCCCCGCACCACTCTGGCCTTTCTCTGTGTACAGCTTTCTGCAAAAGAAAGGAAGGGGCTAGAAATGAATTTGGGGGGAGTTGGATTCTTGTGTGATTTGATGTCAGTTTACTGCACTAGCTTCAAATCCCAGAGGTGAGGATGGAAATCCCATGTGGTGCTTGGCGCTACAGTCTTTGAGGGTTGGCTTGACTTTCTGCTTTGGATCTTTCATATGCCCAAGTGTTCAAACACGGCATCAGCCAGGCCAGCTGCTCCGCAAAGCTTCCTAGGGAAGAGCGGCTGAGGTACGGCTACATTTTCATAGGAAACGATCCATCAGCTACCACAGAGCCAGAGTCTGGACATTTCAAAGGCCTGGAAAGATTTTTTTTAATCACCATGAAACTGACATGAAAAGATCAGAAGTTTCCCTTCTGCAGTTCAGACATAAACAAATGCACCAGCTAGCAAAGTCTGCACATTGGTGTAGGGCACATCTGGACCACAGGGCCTTCAGAAAAATGTCTGCAAGAGTAAACACATCTGCGTGTGAGAAAGGGGCGGATGCTAGAGATGGAGCCCAGGGCCTCGAGCATGCCAGGCAAGAGCTGCAGCAACCCCTGGTCCTGGTAAACGTTTTTTTGTCTTAGGGTCTCTCTCATGTAGCCTAGGCTGTCTTCAAATTTGCCATATAATGGGGATGACTATGCACTTCTGACGGCTGGGGATAGAGTCTATGGCAGAGTGGTTACCTAGCATGCATGATGTTCTAGGTTTGATCCCTAGCACCACAAAAAGATGTGGAACCCTGAATTCCTAATTTTTAGTATATGTGCTGCCAAAGCAAGCCCAACGACCCTGAACTTTTAATCCTCCTGTGTTTGCCTAGGATTCTAGGCATGCACCACCATGCCCAGATGAAATGAGTTTTTATTGCTGGTTTCTTTTTAAGTGGAATCGAAACCCTAAAGTGGAGGGGACTTGTGGAGAAGTTCAAAGGCATCCAAACTCCTCTTATGGTCCATGGAATGTAGACTTATAGCTACTATTTGATTTTATTATCTGGTTGTGTTTTTTAAAAAATTGTCAATTTTCTTTATAAATCTTTCTACAGACTTCTTTTGTTGTTTTTCTGGATACCACTAACATCAGTGATATTTTGGAGTGTTGTTCAGCTTCACCGTTTTCTTTTGTTTGTTTGCAAAAGAGGATAAATGAGCAAGGCTTTGACTTCCTTGCTTCCATAAGAAAAGTGAATGCCGGCCACTCTGCATCTACAGCCCTGCCCCTTTTTCTTTCCTTTGTCACATGTGTGTATGAAGGGCACAGGCCTGTGTATGTGTGCTTGCATATGTGGGCACGTGGGTGTGTGGATACACATGCACCTGAATAGAGACCCAAGACTGAGATCAGGAATAATCCCTCATTGCTCTTCCACCTTATTGTTTTGAGGCTGGGTGTTAATCAACCTAGAATTACCCAGAGTTCCCATCTTTGCTTTCAAGGCTGGATTTGCAGGTGGGTTCCCACGCTCATCAGCACTTTACATGGGATCTGAGGATCCAAACTCGGATCTTTTTGCTGTACAGCAAACTCTTCAAATGTGGAGCTATCTCCCCAGCCCTGTAGCCCCTTTATATATATCTCCAGGATTGGTAGACTACCTGCTTAGTCTTGTGGAGCCCTGTATGTAATCCCTAGCACTGAGTAAATCCAGGTGTGGATGTGCATGCATGTAATTCCACCCCTCGGGAAGAAGGTTCACAGCCTTCCTTGATCACACAGTGAGTTCAAGACCAGCCTGGACTACATGAGAACCCATCTCCAAAGAAGACTCAATGGCTGGCAAGATAGCTAGTGAGTTAAGATGTCCACTCACAAATCCTGCGACCTAAATTCAATCCCCAGAACCCTATGTGGTGGAAGGGGAGAACTGACTTGTGAAAGTTGTCCCTTGATCCCCATCCATGTGCCATGGTGTGCATGTGTGTGCTTTAGAAAAGGCGTTATATGAACAGAAATGCACTAACGTAAGGGGCCTTTCAAACACCTGACATGTCTGTGTATGATACTAAATAGACATGAATTTCATCTTCACAGTAATCATAGGAGGTGGATGATACCACTGTTGCCATTTTGTAAATGAGGAAAGGGGTAGGGGAGAGAGAGATGTTTCAGGAGCAGTTTCAGAACCTGAGTTCAAATCCCATATATAAATGCCAGTAGGTAATGGTGGAGGCGTGTACTTCAGGCTTTGGAAGGTGGAGCCTGGGAAATACCAGAACCAAGCAAAAAGGAGGTAGAAGTAATCTAGGATGATTTCTGAAGTCACCCATGGTCTTTCACACGTGTACATAGTGCCCACCAATGCAAACACACACTCGTAAAAATTAATTAATTAATTAAATTAATTAAGATGAGGAGAGGAAGCTAAAGGAGTTCAGAAGCCTGACTGGGCCTTCCAAGTGGCATCTGGCCCCAGACGGGATGTACATCTGGAGCCGCTGCTCCGGGAACTCACCCATCCTGTCTCAGGACAACCCAGTGGTGAGTGGGAGGAGCCTGGGGGGGTCTGGGACCCAAGAAGAGTTGGTCACTCCTGAGAGGACTGGTGAGCATACAGGAATTCATTTGTTATCTTGTCTATTTATGTACATTTGGAATTTTCCACCATAAAAAGATTTAAAAAGATAGAGGCTATTGCATTTGCTTCTGAAGTATATGAGAAGCACCGAAGAGGGAAGAAGTGCCCTACTGATTAAGTGCTTACTGCATACACTGCATTTGGAGAGCTGTCTGGAGCTGATTAAGTGTTTACTGCATACACTGCATTGTGGAGAGCTGTCTAGAACTGAGTAAGTGCTTACTGTATACACTGCATTGTGGAGAGCTGTCTGGGCCTGATTAAGTGCCTACTGCATACACTGCATTGTGGAGCAATGCCTGGGCCTGATTAAGTGCCTACTGCACGCACTGCATTGAGAACTGCCTGGGCCTTGGTTCTTGCATCTCAGGACTCCCCCACACACAAGGGGCTGCAGATCTTTCCAGCCTCATTCTCCAGACCCCAGCTCTCAGCATCCTTGAAACAACTCACAGATCTCAGATCAAAGGGCTAGAAATGGCCACCAAGTCAGTTGATTCTGAGTCCCCTGCACTTGCCACCAAGGAAAGCTTCACTCCTTCCCTCAACCCTGCAGTCTAGCACTGCGCCAAACAAGCACCTGAAGACGACATTCATTTGACACACGTTAGTCTAAAAGAAGAACTGTAGCTACAACACTGAGGTTGGATGGAGCAAAGATGTTTGCAAAGCGAGAGGAGAAAGAGGTTTCCATAGCCAGTGGAGCGGGGAAAGACTGTGCCGCACATGAGACATCCCACACTCTCAGGTTCCGTTCACGGCCTTTGAATGTGGATGCATGCTTTCTTCTATGCAATCTTTTTTCCCTTCTACAGTTCTAGAGATGGAATTGAGGGCTGTGCCCATGGCAAGCAGGAGCGGAGTGCAGCCGCTGAGCTACCTCTGCTTAGGCAGAATCTCATTAGGAAATCACACCGTGGGCCAGGGTCGGCTGTCTCTGGCTGCAGATGGGGAGAGCGCTGGGGCTGGAGCGGCCTCAACAACATGTGTCCCGCATAGTGATAAAGTCAGGGACGCACCGGTGCTCCCCAGGCATAGTGGGGTCTCTGGGGAGGAGGCTTGCTCCGCGCCTGGCTTTGTGGCCTGCTGTGAATAGGCTAGGGGTGGGAGACAGAACACAATCTAACACAAAGGGAGGCAGTGTATGCAAAAACCTTGGCAAAATAGCAGTGGTAGGACTTTTAAGTAATTTTTTCATTCTACCCACTAACTTTTCTTTCCCTGACTTTCAGCAATGCGAATGTATTACATTTCACATCAGAAAGAAAACCCCAGAAGCTGCATTTAGAACAACAGCCTATCTTGGGCTGCCCCTGGCCCTGTCGGGAGCTGTTCCTAGCTTGTGATTTCCTACTGCATGGTCAGGAATGGGGACCGTGACTTCTGAGACTCGGATGAGAAGAGCACCCCCATTCCGGAGCCGCCCCATAAATACCTACAGAAAGGCGCTGTAACTACTGAGTTCTTCCTACATGCCAGGCGTCACCTCCTGGCAACCTATGAGACTGGTCCTTGGCCAATGAGGTGGAGGTGGGACCAGAGCCCAGACAGCAAATTTCCATACCTTTAACTCCATGTGGGGGTCACTGGACTTGGGGGAATCATAACGCAGTAGCTGAGACTGCTGTGTGCTATGATCACGGCCTTTTTATTGCACCAAACTTTCTGCTCTTATAGAAAGACATAATGGTTTGACTATGGACAGCAAGACTCTCAGTGTTTTCCTACCATCACTGCTTAGCATGTAAGCATCAGACTAGCGTATCTTTGCATTGTGTTGTGTCAGACATTTGATTTTTCTTTCCCAGTAACTAGGATCAGATCTTGTGGTTCGCGTATGCCAGGCAACAGCTCCACCGCTGGGCTGTATCCCTGGCACAGAATGTTCGATTTGCTGACTGAGTCTCATCAAAAAAAAATCATTACATGAATTTTGGCTTGGGATTAGGACAGAATTTCCAACTATTTCTGAAATGACACTAAACGTACGTCTGATGTTTTGTACTGTGTATTTATGTGAAGCAGCATTATCAGCATTGAAGGTAGTAAAATCAAAATGTCAACCAACTCTGAAAAAAATGTTGAAGATGCTCAGTATATTGTCGCATCAAATATTCAGCCAAGATTTAATTGTTATTTATGTAAAAACAGACAGCTACATTTGTTATGCAAATTTGCTTTGGCTTTAATAAATGGTAAAAATATATGGGTATCAAAGTCTTGTTTTTAAAAAAATTCTTTTATAATTTATCATCAGCAAATGCTTGGTCTACATATCAGTTTTCTGCACCTATATACCTGAGGTTGTATAAAAGCTTCTTGGATAAGAAGAGTTTGTGAGTAGAAAAAGTTTAAGAAACCCTGCTTTAACCAGTATCACACTTCTGCAGTGAAACCATCTTTTTGGGAATGGGATACATCTCCATCGTGAGTCACTCAGTAGTGCATCTGAAGTGCCGGGAACCTTCTTGCTGATCCATCATTTAAGAAAAACGCAAGATTTCCACACTGGCCTATAATGACTGTTCCCAGAGGTATGTGTTATAAATAGCCTACCGGCTGGTGTGCTTGCTTTCTCTACCTACCTTCTCCTCAGACGGATAGAAGCCAATTGCTCTCATGACGAAAGGAAGCTCAGACAGACAGATGTATTCCGACACCTCCCTCGTCTCCATTGTGTCGATACCTTGACTGCGGAGCTGAGAATAGTAAAAATAGTCCTCCAGTTCCTGGTAGAAGAGAAAAGCAGCAATGCGTGTTCTACCTTAACTGATTCGCATCTACGAAGGTTTCAGGGACGTTCTGTAGAAATTGTATTTTAAACTCAGAGGGGAGAGGAACTTCAGCAAAGCGGGTTATTGAACCCAGGCACGTCTGTTTTACAAACAACTAGATAGGAGACCAAGTGTTTACTCTGAGGACAATTACCCTGTAGAATTTTCCTTCTCTGCCACCAGATACCAGGCCATAGAATGGGGTCAAGTCTTCACCCCCGAGCGAAACCGCTGCCTCCAGCGCACTGGAACAAGAACAGAAACGGCACCATGAGATGTCCACGTGGATGCCAGACGGTGCCCCGCACAGCACGGTGCCCTCTGAAGGGCACCACAGCATGCACACACAATCAAGGTCTCTTGCCTGGAAAAGAAGTTTCTTCCTGTGGTAATAAAACTCAAGGCAGAAAATTCAACTTCAAGGGTGTTACTCAGCGACACGAGGTATCTGCCTTAATCAGGGTGGTATTCTCACACTGATGACAGGGCAGGCGATTCTCTGGGGACCACGGCTCTGCTGACGGAGGATGGATGGGCTCCGACATCCTGACATCCACGTAACCCACCTGAACACATTGGCTTCAGCTATGGCTTCAGCCAGGTGGATGATCACAGCCAAAAGGATGGGGGGCTGTGCAGGTGCACTGGCAACACTAATTGCTTCCAGAAAAACCCCGGAGACCACAAGGACCCATGCCAGGCAGATAAAAATAACCTTCTGCTCTCTAACGCAGGGTCAGATTTTCCCAAAATAGGTCCTTGCAATGGTAAGAAAACCTACTTTTGCATGAGACTGACTTTTTCCTCACACAAAAGGGAACTGTTCTAAAGTCATTGCCATGATCCACTTGCTGGGTTTCTGCTAATAAAACACCACAACAGGGAAGTAGTTAGGCGTGGCCACAAGGACACGTGTGTGACTCCTGATTCTACCACTTGTAAACTGCGTGTTTGTGGGTAACTTGGCCTGCCTGGTCTCAGTCCCCCATCTGTAAAATGGTGAGGACCACGCAGGGTTGCTTTAAGAATTAAATTAACACCACACACATGAAGGATTTGCTGCAGGCCTTTAAGTCCTCCTGTGAGGAGTGTTTGTAGAGGAAGACCCATCCCAGCTCCACACTTAGCCCCTTGTAGCAAGTTTAGTGACCTGTACATGTGATAAGGACAGCACTGGCCCCCAAAATGGCTGGGAAGGTGGAATCTAGATGTGTGAAGCACCCAGGACGGGGCCAGGCTCAGAGGAAAGCTCTGTACCGAGTACTGGACCACCGTTACCATGGAAACAAGCACTGACATCTTTTACCCCTGCCTTACCAAGAATTAGCCACAAAACTGTCCTCTGTCTCTCACTGGGCCTTGCCCGTGCCCAGTGAGGGTCTGTATGTTCATTCTCAGGTTGGGCCTGAGTGTCCCGCCCACAGGGCCTGGTCTGTGCCCTATGTCTTGGCTCTGACATTAGGCTGTGGAGGCAGGTGCCCATCTTGCCAAGTCTCCCTCTCTGTGGCCTGCAGGCTGGGCCGGATCTGGACAGGTTGGGGGCGGACAAAGAGGCCACTGGTCTGCGTGTGCTCTGGAGGAGGCCAAGCAGGATTGGAAGCAGCTCTGGTGTCACCACCAGGCTATAAGTGTCCGGGCTGTCCCAGGCTGTCAGGACAGCCCGGCATTCTCAACTCTGGTAGCTTAGGCTGGGTCGCGGGCTCCACTCTGTCCACCATCAGCTAAACCCCAAAGGGGCTAGTCACTACCCTGGGATTTCTCCAAGCACAGCTGTGGAAAGAGGTTGGCTCTGTCTTGTGTTGAGAGCTTCAACTTGTGACGCTTTGGAGAGGTCAGCAGATCCTGGCACGTAACTAACCAAACAAACCTGCAGAGGCAGGCGGCCAAGGACAGAAGTGGGCAGAACAGCCCGGGGGACACGAGAGCTGCCCCTGCCCTGCTGTCATCAGAGACACAAGCTTCACTGCCTTCTCAGTCATCCCTTTCGAGCCCGAGTTTCTCAGAGTGACATCACCCAGCAAACAGGTGGTCAGATTGGAATTTTGTTTGCTTGTTTTAGGACTGAGGATGATCTTGAACTCATCATTCTGCCTCTACTTCCAGAGTCCCCCCATTTCTGGCCAGGCTGGGATTTGAATGCAGGTCCCTCCCTGCTTTTTAAATTTTCTTTCTTTCTTTCTTTCTTTTTTTTTTTTTTTAATTCAGTTGTGTGTGTGCGCGCGTGTGTGTAGAACCACAGGCAAATTCGGGAACCACCATGGACCGCCTCCACCTCCTCCTTGTTTACTCTGCCCCGGGACTCACAGGCTCCGCCTTACCAGGACCAGAAATGCAGCCCCTTCCCCCCCTGCTTCCACCTGGCATCTATACATGGAGTCTAGGATTTAAATTCAGGACCTTCCGCCTGCAAGGTAGAGGCTAAGCCATCTCTTTAGCCCCCCCCCTCCCGGCTTTTATCTGAACAGGACAGCAGGTGAAAGGAGACAGAGACAGGAAGCATAAGAAGCGAGGAAAAAGGAGGTTTGGCAATGGATACCAGACAAGGAGAGAAAAACATGGTGCCATGCTTGCGAAGAAGGGAGAAGACATGTGGCATGAGCACTGGGGTAAGGACAGGAGGGAACTTTAGGGCAGACACGGACCAAGGATGAACTCAAACTTCTCATCCTCTTGCTCTGTCTTCCGAGTGCTGGGATTACAGGCATGTGTTACTGTTCCCCATTCGTAGGGTGTTGGATGCTAGGCAAGCGCTTTACAACTCAGCTACGTCTCCAGTCCTAGTAGAAAATTTCATTGTTTACTTGTTTAGGGTTTTTACATTCCTTTCCATTAGTGAAGCACTGAACATATTAAGTCACCAGAAGCAGCAATAAAGTGCTAATTAGTTTATAATGATCCTTTGTCCCCACACCAGATTAAATTGAAATTCTCAGAAGCCTGGACTCTGGCCAGGCACAGGAAAACTACTAGGAAGCCATGCTTCCCCCTCTCCTTAGGGCTCACGGAGAAGAGAACAAAAAACAAAAAGCTCCCTCCTCTAGCCCCAGCATGTCACTTGCATGAGGGATGTTGCAGCCAGGCGGTAGCCAGGCTGGGCTTGGTCTCAGGCGGCTCATGTGGGGACCTGACTGGACAGTGCTTTTGGAGGGAAAGCTCGCCTCTAGTTTCCAAGCCCCCCACCCCCCACCCCCGTTCCCAGGACTGCTGGCTCAGGAAGGTGGAGGCAGAAGTCAGAAACCATTACGGCTCCACAGGAGAATGTAGCTGGCTATCGTCATGCATGTTCAGGTTCAGAGGAAGAGGAAGGTGCCAAGGAGACACTCTCATCTATCCAAATGAACGATCTGAAACAGACAGAGCAAAGCAGGATCCTCTTCTTTCAGGAAGAAAGATCCCGAGCTCATGAGCAAATGGCCTTTAATTCACAGAGCACTTAGCTCTGTGCTGGGTGCTTGGCTCATATGTATTAACCTTATGAGGATCAGAGATGTCAAGTAAAGAGTCCCAAGTCCACAGCAAGCAGGCCCCGCTTCCAACCTATGCCTCTTTGATCTCGAAATCCTCAGACTCTTATTCTCTAATGTACAAGTCTAGAATCTTCCAGCCTCGCTTTAGACAGTGAGTCTTGGCTCCAAGCAGGATGGGGGAGAGACAATGAGAAGTATTTCAGGGAGCCAGGGCTAGCCAGAGGGGCTCTCACCCCGTGAGCTGCATGTTGAGAGCACAGCCCAGGAGGCTACATGCTACTCTTGGTCTGCACATTGCTGTAAATGGTTGTCCCCAGAGAGTTGCAGCAGGGCTTCCACAACTACAGAAGAGTGAAAAGAAGGGGTCTGTGCTGGATGCCCTCCTTATTGGGTCAAGCTGCGTGCTCGGTCACATACCTCAAGTTGATTTGCCACTGCATCACTGAGCGATCTTGCCCTCCAGCTGTGAAGGCGTAAGAACCGTCATGGGAAAGGGCCATTCCGGCCACCCCACTTGGGTGGCAAATGATAGCACATGTCTTGTGTGGATTGCCGTCAACTGGTAAGATCTGAAGTCCAACCTAGAAAGAAAGACGCAATTGCCTGGCACAATCATGCTTTACCTCCAGACCTACGTGCTGAATGCCCACATGTCTAGAACCTTCTCAGAGTCAGAATCACATGTACTGTACAACTTAAGTGCAGCTAATTTGCATATCTTCACCATGCCATGTTTACCTTCCAGGTAAATAAGAATGGGGGAAAATTTACTTTGTTGGTCTGTGAGCTTACACTGGAGGAAGGGAAGATATGAGAACTCTGTTAGGAAAAGTCTCCAGAGAACTGTTCTCATTATCCATGACAATTTTCAGTGTCACCAGTGACCGGGACGGAAGGGGTTCTGTGCAGCCATGGGACAAGCTTCTAGCACACGATGGCCCTGCAGGGGCACAGGAGGGAGGCCGCTACCTTGTCTTTGTTAATGAACACCAAGTAGCGCTTCTGCAACTCCACCATGGATTTCACTGGAAGCACCTGGGTTTGCTCGATAGGCGACCCATATGCTGGTCCCAGAAGTGTCTTTCTGAATGGGGAAAGCAAGTGCAAATTATGTAAATCTCAATATGTATTCTAGAAATGGAGTCGGGATGACAGCTCAAAAACTTGGTAGTCTGAACTTGATTCCCAGAAGCCCCACATGGTGGAAGACAAACATTGACCTCCAAAAGTTGTCCTCTGACATGCTCCATAAAATGTTTGCGTGGGCCTTTCTCAACCTCTCTGTCTCTGCCTCTGTCTCTCTCTATCTTGCTCTCAATGAATTAAAATTAAATCCCCCCCCCAAAAAGAAAAAGGTTAAATGCTAGAATTGATACACCAATACTTCTTTTCTGTTTTTGAGCTATCTCAGGTTAGCCTCAAACGTAATCTTCCTTGGCTCTGAAGTGCTGGGATCACAGCCACACACCACGGTGGGCTCCTTAGATGTTTTTAGTTCTGAATCTCCTATCTCCTCACTCAGTAATCCCCACAGAAGAGCCGCTCTTTCAGCTGCTGTGGATGAGGGGGCAACAGCCCCCAATGACCAATGCTCCGGGGAACTCCTGGGAAACTGATGGTGAAGAATTCTTTCAGAGGCTGTGGCTCTACCTTCCTCCTTGACAGATGAGTGAAGGGAACATAATGCCTGAAGAAAGTGGATGTGTACAGCAGACAAGGAAAAAAAAAAGAGCTGCCACAAAAAATATATGACATGCCGTGGCAGGATGCATGAAAGCACCAGATTCCCCAGCATCAGGCCCAAAGATCAGAATGAAATGCAATCCTTTGTTCCAGACATCCAAAGAACAGGTGTTGTGGAACAACGCAGGTTTCCAGCTCTATCGGCGCATCAAATTGTAGCGGTGCCAGTCAGAGGTTCTCATTTGACTTTTTTTTTTCTGTTTTAAGAGATGGTCGTTATATTTCTCAGGCCGGGTCAACCAACCCCGCCTCCTCTCAGGCTCAAGCGATCCTCCTGCCTAGGCCTAAAGAACCACTGGAATTGTGGGTGCACTCCAGTACACTGGACTCAAATTTTTCTAATTTAGACTGCTTTTACCCAACAGGGACCTGCTCTAAGACGAGGTCACAGAGGCGATTGCTCTTGAACCTGGGGACCCCAGAAGTTGCAGAACTTGAGCTTCAGGAACCTTCACTTTCTGAGCCCTCCAAGGCCCCGGCCATTTTGTTCCTCCCTTCCCCCACCTCCCTTTCTTCCCACTCTGATGAGAGACCACAAAATCAAATACAATTCAGGCCCCGCAGAGCCTAGATTTGTCCCTGTGTAAGGCCCATGATGATTTTCTCCCTCAGGGTGTGGAAGTGTTTTCTTCCTGCGTTTCCAGTCTCGAGTGTCTGGAAAAAGGACAAGCCAATTCTGTCACGCTGGCCTCCGTGTTAGGGGCTCAGGAGGCAGAAATGAGTGAGGGGGGCTCCTGGCATACGCCTGAAGGAGTGCGAGGACAGGAGCAAATACGCAGTGTGCGGTTGGTGCAGTTGACCTGGATCAGAGGCACAGAGAACAAGAGGGGGCCGCAAGAGACGGGCACAGGGGCCATGGAACACTGCTGAAGTCTCAGAAGCGTGATCAGGGGGGGAAAGGAGCAGGCAGTGGGGAGAAGTGACAGATGGAGCGGTGGGCTGCGCAGCACTGTGATGTATTTGTGTCATGTGCATGTGTGTATGTGTCTGTGCGTATCAGAGGACACTGTGTGTGTCCCTGTGGAGGCCCAAGGGTGATTTCGGGAATCATCCTGGATGGTTCCACCTCCTTTCTGCTCTGCTCTGGAGTTTCCAGGCTCTGCCAGCCAGGGCCAGAAGTGCAGGCCGCTGCCATTTCTGCCTATCATTTTTACTTGGAATCTGGGATTTGAACTCGGGTCCTTCTGCTCGGGAGGCAGAGGCATGTCCCCGCAGCCATCTCCTGTAGATGTGTTTTAAAGCTTAGCCTTCCCTGCTGGATTGTAGATGCTGCATAGAGATTAGAACCAGAGTGACATTGGTAGACAACGCACCAGCTACTGCTAATCCTCCTGAGGCCCTTCCCTCGTGTTGCCAAAACAGGGGGGCATGGGTGGGAGCCTTACAAATTATGGACGAGTCAGAGAGAAATTGACACTTGTGTACATGGCTGATGGGAAAGTAAAATGGCGCAAATGCTGTGGGAACAGTCTGGGCGTCCCTCAATGACTACCCAGAACTGCCAAATGATCCAGAAATTCCCATCTTGGGCTGTTTGAGAAGTGACACGTGTCTGCAGAGAACTCCAGGTTCTGAAGTTCACAACCACTACAAAGTGGGAAAAAATGTCTGTCAGCAAATGAATGGATACACAGAATATGGCCGGGCCCACAGCGGGACATTAGGCATAAAAACAAAGGGCTGATTCATGTCACAAACAAGGACAGGTCTTACAAACATTATGTGAAGTGAAAGATGCCAGACACAAAGAGGCCACCTGCTGCATGACTCCATTCAAAGGAATATGAGTTTATATTCATACTCCAGAACAGACAAATGCCTAAGACAGAAAGCAGATTTGTGGTTTCTAGGGACAAGGGGAAATAGAACTGGGGAGCAACTATTGTTAGGAATTGGGGGGGAGGTGAGGTTTGCTTTGTTTTGCTTTTGTAATTTTAAAATTTTTTTTATTTATTTTAGTGTGTGTATGTGTGTGTGTGAGAGAGAGAGAGAGAGAGAGAGAGAAGATACTGTATGTCCCTGTGGAGGACTAAGGGTGATTTTGGGAATCATCCTGGATTGCTTTTACCTCCTTCTTGCTTCCCTCTGGGATTTCCCAGGCTCTGCCCACCAGGGCCAGAAATGCAGACCCCCGCCATTTCCACCTAGCTTTTTTAGGTGCGACCTGGGATTGGAACTCAGAACCTTCTGCTTGCAGAGACAGAGTCTTAACCCCTGAGCCATTTCTCCAGCCTCTTGGTTTTGTAATTTTGGAGACAAGGTCTCATGAAGTCCAGCCCTGTTTCAAACTTTCTATATAGCTGATGACGGCCTTGATCTTCCCTCCTCACTGTCTCCACTCACCGATCAGTGTGGGGATCACAAGCCCGCACCACCATGCCCAGTTCATGAAGCGCTAGGGACTGAACCCAGGGCTTCCTGAATGGTAGGTAAATATTCTACCAACTGAGTTACCTCCCCAGCTGGGGAACCAGTTATTGAATGGAGGTGCTGGTAGCTTTCATAAACTGAATAGAGTTGGTAGCTACTATTCTAATGAGAAAAAAAAAAGTTTTGTGAATGTAGTAAAATCCTGTAAGTGTCTGCTTTACAAGGTGAATTTCCTAGGTTTGCGGCTCTCTGAGCCTCTGGTTCTTCCCTGCGCAAAGGAATGAGGATGTTGCCTGCCCTGCAAGGTCGTGGCAGGCAGCAGATAAATCACTATGTACAAAACACTCGAAACAGACCAGTGGGATGGTGCAGCGGGTCAGGCACTGCTCAGAAACCTGGTGACTTGAGTTCTATCCCTGGAAGCCCACAGGGTGGAAGGAGATTTCTGGAAGTTGTCCTTTGACCTCCATTGATGCACTATGATAGGAACACACGCACACGTGTTCTCTCTCTCTCTCTCTCTCTCTCTCTCTCTCTCTCTCTCTTCCTCCTTCCCTCCCTTTCTCTTTCTCTTTCTATCTTAAATAAATAAAAAATTTTTAAAACACCCAAAATAATTTCTGGCACATGTATAAACTGTCATCTAGTGATAGGCAATCCAACAATTTATATGAAAGAATTGTCTTTCAATTCTGATGGAGAAGCACTGCATATTCACTGTAAATACCTGCAGGCATTTAGACCTATATAAGGTAGAAAAGTCTACATATACTGTACTGCACTCTACCCGTCCCAAGAAAAGCATGGCGGATGGCTTGCCATACTAATGTATGGTTCAAGAGAATCTTATATTTCTGGCCTTCATATGAAGAGAGAACTATATTGTTTGTGCTTATTTAGCAATTTGTTTTAGCTTTTATGATATTTTGGAGTTACTTCCATATCATGGCACAGATAACTAGCTCTTTTTCTGTTTCTCTGCTAAGAGCGGCACTGTGTTCCAGCACGCTGACAAACCATCATTTAACGAATCTCCTATTAATGGACATTTGGATAGTTTCCATTCTTAAGCGTATTTTCAAACAACAGATCCTTTTACTTATGTCTTGGCATAACTATGTGAGTACTTTTGTGGGCTCCATTCCTAGAAGTCAAAAGATACGATAAAGTTCAGTCGAGGATGACAAATTACTTCCACCGAAGGTTACAATTTGCACCCCCACCAGCCCGGAGATGAGGGCGTCCATCCCTTGCCAATACCCAGCACTATCAGTCACTTTTATCTTTACTAATCCAATTTGTAAAAAAAAAATGATCTCTTGTTTTCATTTGCATCTCTGAGAGACTGAGCATCTGCTCACGTGTTTATTGGCCTTCGTCTGTGAACTGCCTTTTCACGTTCTTTCAAATATTTTTAAAACACGGCTTAAAACTCTTCTGTATTAATCATGGAAAGACCTTCCTCCCAGCTATGCTGTGGTTAGGGAGTTTGTTATAGGAATAACTCAGAAGGGGCCTTTTATTTTGGAAGGATAGAAATGTTCTAGAATTACATGAGGTGGTGGATTGTACAACATTGTGAATGTGTTAGATGTCAGCGTGTGATGCATTTTAAGGTGCTTTGTGATATAAATTTCACCTTGGTAAATTGTCTTCTATATTTGATCTTAGCCAAGATGCTGAGAAGTGATGTTAATTTGTTTTTCATTTTCGTGTGTGTGTGTGTGTGTGTGTGTTGCACGTGGTAGGCACAAGTGCAGGCTTACATTCATGCATGAGGAGGTCTGAGGCTGATATTAGGATCATTCCTGGTGAGCTTTCTTCTCTGTTGGTCTGAGGCTAGACCTCTAAGTCCAGAGCTTACCCTTAGGGGAGGTGTGACTAGCTTGCTCTGGGGATGCTCAGGCTTTGCCTTCTTGGCCTGGAATTCTAGGCAGGCCACCATGCTCAGTCTGTGGGGATTCGAACCCTGGTCCTTCTGTTTACCATGGCAAGTGCCTTGACCGCCGAGCTCGCCATCTTCCCAACCTAATATATATTTTTTAATTAATTTATTTTGTATGTGCGTGTGTGTGCTTGTGTGTGTGTGTGTGTGTGTGTGTGTGTGTGTGTGTGTGTGTGTGTCAGAGGGCACTGTGTGTCCCTGTGGAGGACCAAGAGTGACTTTGGGAATCATCCTGGATTCTTCCTCCTTCTACCTCCTTCCGGCCTCGCTCTGGGATTTCCCAGGCTCCAACCACTACAGCCAGATGTGCAGGCCGCCACGGCTTCAGCCAGGTGTTTTTACATAGGACCTGGGATCCAAACTCAGGACCTTCCACTTTTGAGACAGAGTCTTAACCCCTGAACCATCTCTCTAGCCCCCAATCTGATATTTGCTTAAAAGATGCTTTAGGCTGACTTCAGAATGATTTTCAACAGTCAGATATTCGCAAATACTCACCTAAGAGTTGGAGCTTCAGGCCACAGCCTGCCGTCTCTACATTTCCTCTCCTGCAAATTCAGTTTCTTAGAACTGGGCATATCTGTGGGATATTCTGTGCCTGAAAGTGTGTCCATTAAAGATGTGAAGAGAGATTCTAAATCTTCCCAAAACCCCTCTTTACTCATGCTGTTGAGTGTTTTAAAAACTGCTGGCTTTCTTTCCTACCATATGATGTAGTAGTTCTCAGCCATTCAGCCATTTTTCCTTCTGCCTTCTGGAAAAGAGCTAGGATGAGAGAGAGAGAGAGAGAGAGAGAGAGAGAGAGAGAGAGAGAGAGAGAGAGAGAGAGAGAGAGAACAAGCGCCAGGCACGGTAGCTCACATCATGCCTACAATCCCAGCACTTGAGATGTCAGGGCAGCAAGATCGCCATGAGTTCAAAGTCAACCTGGGTAACAGAGGGAGATCCTATTTCTAAAAACAGAACAAAACCAAACAGAGTCGGGGGACCTTGGGTGACTTATCTGAGACGCAGCCCCTTCTATCCCAGAAACCCTCTCTTTTCACCTGCCTTTTCCAAATGTTCTGCATGGCTCATCTCCACACACTAGCCAGTGCACTTTCCCTCTTTGATAAAGTGGAAGTCCTCGAGGATGGAAGCACAGTTCTGTTTGTGCCCACTTTTGCCAGCTGGAACACCAACTGGCCCGCGCAGGGTATGAACAAATGAATGATAACAGCCAGACTCAAACTCCTTTGAGACCCAGGATAGAAAAATCAAACAGGCAGAGTAGTGTGGTGTGCACCTATAAATCCAAGCAACTCAGGAAGCAGAGGATCACCCTAAGTTCAAGGCCAGCCAGGAATACAGAGAGAGACCCTGTCTCAAAACAAAAGCCACACAAAGCAAAGCAAATAGGAGTATTTGGATCCAAATGGGTTTTTCCCTTGAGGAGAAGGGTGGGGAGGTGGTCGCACACCACTGACTTTTCTAGAGTTTCAGGGCCTGAATCCTTCACAGATGTATAGACACCAGGCTTAGGCCCCTTTCCACCGTGCAGCGCCTGACTTAAAAGGATTTGCATCCCATCTCCAGCACTGTGTGGCTATGTGATTTTAGTGATGGTGACTTAGGTTATCTGTGCCTCAAGTTTCTCTCTCTGAATGGGGGGGGTGGTGATACTGGTAGCTGAGCTTTGCTAGCGGGAGACTGCAAGACAGATGTGGACAGCACATCAGCCGGAAGCCCTTGCTGCTCACCTGCACATTTTGGTGGTGGAATTAAAGAGCTTCACTTTGTAGCCGGTGTTGCAGATCAGCAGGAAGAGCTCCTTGGCCAGGGGAGGGTACCAGACCATACAGGTGGGGTAGTTGCCCTGGTCAGTCCGATGCATGTCCAGGACTTCCAGGTGGTCTTTGT
Source organism: Typhlomys cinereus (assembly GCA_023101885.1). Lineage (NCBI taxonomy): Eukaryota > Metazoa > Chordata > Mammalia > Rodentia > Platacanthomyidae > Typhlomys > Typhlomys cinereus. The sequence goes on from JALPQD010000152.1 coordinate 4,223,274, forward strand.
AGCTCTTGATAAGGTTATATTCTATCTGCAGAAAAGCCCAAATGGACACATGAATACTAGCTGGAGGGTAAGCTCAGCCAGGAGGGAAGACAGCCCACCGCCTCTACAGGAAACTTCCATCGGCTTCACACTTTGGGTTACTCTCGCTGATGTGTCCAACGCCCTAAGCATGGCTGATCCTAAGCATCAACGCACTTAACTCCGAGTCCCTCTTCCCTCCCACGCTTTACTTGCTTTCAGATTCTCACTGACCTCTGGACACAGAGGAAGCATTAGTGAATATCAGCTTTTCCAATGCATACCAGGGGACAAAGCTACCTGCCACTTCCCCAAAGCCCCTGCTTCAGGCATGCACCCTGGGCGGCGTCCCAGTTGTGGTAAGACCACGTGACATGCCAACTTGGGGAGGTCTGTGATACGCTTTGCTGTACACTCACTTTTCTCCCACAGACATTACTGTGGACTAGGTCTACACACATGCCTAGGGGCAGGAAGGAGAGAAGCTGTGTCCTGGCGAGCAGGGAGCAAAACCGCGCATCTCACCAAGAACTTGTCTCTCCCGAGGCTCAGCAGTCTGGGTTCATTGCTGTCCAGGTGAACCCCGAACAGGAGACTTCGGATGGTGTTGTGATGAGAGCGGAGTCTTGCCAAGTACTCCCAGATCCTTTGTCTATTTTTGACCACCACCATGTACACAGACACAGTATAGCTGACGTCCTGAATCAGCAAGAGCAGAAGTTACTCCTTGGCTTTGGGGCTTACCAGCCACTATATAAATATTATAAATATTACCTTGGAAATGTCTTTTTTATTTTTATTTTATTTAGTTTTACAAGCATATTGAGTACTAATCCCTGCTTCCATCCATCCCCCTCCCTCCCATCACCTTTCCTTCTCCTTCATCAATCCATTCCATTCCCTCCCACCCTCCTGCCTGTCTGCTTCTATGGACCCTGGGGTTCCCTCCAGCTTGTCTACTCTTGTGGGGGGCTCAGGCCTCTGGGGCATACTAAGTTGCCCTTCCTCAGACCACCCCACTGATAGGGGCATTTCCCTTCACTCATCCACCTCTAGTCCCTGAGGTTTCCACTGTGTGTTCTTATCTCTCTTCAGTTTCTCGTAGTCTATGGGGGCCCAGTGCTATGGACAATCACTGCAGCGAGTTCCTGGATGTAGACCTTTGGAATGTCTTATCCAGAAAAGTCTTACTGTGCCAGAACAAGTAAAATAATGCCCGTTTCACAGCTGAGGAATTTAAGACGACACCTAAGTAGATAAAAGTAATCCGGGAGAAAGTAGGAGCTACTTTCTCGTCTTTTCCTTCTCTGTGGACAACCGAGAGCCTGACTCTTTGCCTCCCTTCTCTTTGCCCAGCTGCAGAAGATAAAAAGGCCCCACACAGGTCAGAACGTCAAAAGGCAAGCCGCTTCTCTGTACCAGCCAGAAGCCAGGCTGTGCGGTAAAGGGGGCGCTGGACCGGCGGTGGCTTAAGTGACGCCCCCACTTTCCTGCCACTGCAAGGCAGGCCAGGCTGACAGCTGGAGGCCCGAGAACCTCTTTCTATAGATCATGTGCCCTGGTTGCAGAAGGGAAGAACAGAATGGAACCTCTGGTGGAGGATACAGAGATGCGCAAGGAGGTCGCCTTGGTAAAAATGGGCAGGGAAAATGTTAAGGTCAGATACAGAGACAGGATCCCAGAAACCTAAGAAACCAACAGCCATTGAGCTGGGGACCCCAAGTCTGCAAGTTTCGAGATTCACTCTGCTGTTTCTGTCTCCTGGCAAAAGCCCTCTTACCTCCTCAGGCCCACCCCATTGTACAACAGTTATAGTGAGCTATAAGTCACATATCACATAAGACTCCTATTTAAAGCAAGCAGTTCAGTGGTATGTCCTAGCGGTGCAGTGGTATGTCCTAGCAGTGCAATGGTATGTCCTAGCAGTGCAAAGTGGTATATTCTAGTAGCTTGTGGTATGTCCTAGCAGTTCAGTGGTATATCCTAGTAGTTCAGTGGTATATCCTAGTATCATCATGGAGCTTACGTTGCTCTGTCAAGGGTGTAAGCTGCGGGGCTCAGTGAAAGTACTCACAGCAGTTGCCATGTAGTGGGAGTCATGGGAGAAGCTCACGTGAGTCACACTGGTTCTGGAATACCTGAAAGGCTCTGGACATTCATTTTCTAGAGACATTGCATCGAGAATGTAAACTGTTCCCTCCACAAAGCCAACGCCAAGCAGGGCTCCTGAAATGACAAGCCCGAGTACAGCTGTGGGAAGACGGACTTCAGTCCTTCCAGAAGTTGTGAGGTCGTGGCCAGCTAAGCTTGGAGCGCATGCTCACAGCAGCGAGCACAGCACACGGACGGTGAGAAGTGAAGAGCAGAACCCACAGGAAGAGGGCTCAGAAAAAACACGGTGGCTCGGGCACCTGGGTAAAGCGGCAGTTGGAATGGCACAAGCCCTGCAGGTGCAGTTTGGATGTGGAACTGGTAATTGGCCGGAGAAGTGAAAATACCTTCGGGATTGTAGGTCAGACTCTGGACTCCAAGCTTTTTCCCGAAGACTCTGCTGATGAGGTACTTCTTCTTTTCATAATCCCACAGTTTGATCATCCCACAGAGACTGCCAATGGCAAGAACGGGCTGGTACGGGTGGCAGGAGATGGCACACACAGCATCCCTGGGTTCTACAAAGAGCTTGTCAAGTTTGATGCTATTTGCCGTTAGGTGGTACACCGTGGCATTGTATGTTCCAATAATAAAATTCCTGTTTTCCAAGGAGAGACCGAACAGTGTCAGTGTTTGCAGGGGACGGGGGCACGTCAGCTATTCTGCTCCTAATTGCTCATGAAATGCCTCTGTCGTCTGTCATTTGGTGACATTATTACCCAACATCTCCAAAAATATACCACCAGTACCCAACAACCTCCATTTGCAAGTGAAAAAAGCCCACTTTTCCACATGTAAATTGAGTCATTAAGTATGCAGATGGACAGTCAGTTGTACAATTAACTAATCTACACATGCAAATATTCATTTGTGTATGCAAATATGGAGTTGGGTGCACACATACAGATGTGCCTGTGAGGGCTGCAAGGGTAATTAAGCAGACTCACAGATAATTCGGCCTTGAAATGTTATGGCTATTAATTTCTCAGTGCTTCTCACGTCGGTGGCTAGGACACCCTCAGTCCCTAGATGAGAGACCAGCCCACAGCCAAGGACCTCAGACTCAACAGAGATGGGCGCTCAGAGAAATGGGTGGCCAGCTTTCAGTTGCTGGGGATCCTTAATATTAAAATAATGTTTGACCGTATATTGTTTTTAACTTTTGCCCCATATTGATTGTGACCAGCCAAGGTAAAACCCTCACTGGGAAGGTATGTCCCTGGGATTTTATATCCTAAGAACTGTATGCAAACCGACAGATGTCACTCATTTTTTAATTTTTATATTTTGACCATCTGATGACTGGATTCGTTAACAACTTACCTAACAACAAAAAGGTCGCCTTTTAAAGTACAGTCTGTGGGGAGGTTGGATTTCTCCGTGGGAGGGCTGGCTGGGGTCTTTGAAAAGGACAGAGTCCTTATGGCGCTCAGTTTGAAGTTACTGTACCAGTTAACAACAGATAAGGAGCAATCGTAGAACTTAATGTTGCCCCTAATGTCACCTGTGACGATGTAGCTGAAATGGAGAATAATGGGGGTCTGTTAAGTAGCGGTTAATGACGAGCACTGCATACCGAATACCTGAGCGGTCAGACCCTGGATGCTGGGCAGCGTCACACTTCATTCAATAGTGCCTGAGGTGCCTGCTTTGGCAGGTACTCCAATCTAAATCTGCATCACCAAGGCTCAGAGAAGTTAAGAAATTTGCTCAAAGTCTGGGGTGGGGGGGTTGCCAGAGATGACAAATTACAATCCAATTATTTTTGCCCAGTTAAATTTGAATCTCAGACACTAATCTTTTAGTTGTCATATATCCAAAACATCTCGCATGGCACACCCTTATACTTGCCTGGCGAGAGTACCAGGTACCCAGGTGCATCTAAAGCAAGGGTGTGTTCTCTGATACACTTTTCTGGGTTCCAAGGTCAGCCACGTGCCCAGGTGGGTGGGCAGTGATTTACTGTCTCTGCCATGTGACTGACAGATCGACAGTCCTCCAACATCGCCCCAGCTGCCAGGGAGACCCAATCTGCTTTATAGGAAGTCACCGCTGTTAGAACAATCAGAAATCCCATTCGGTCATCACAGGCAGAGGCAATATTGCATGATAAAACGGCTTTTATTTCCAGTCCTTGAATTCATCCCAAATGGGCTTTTTTTTTAAAAAAAAAAAAAAAGACTCTAACAGGGCTGGAGAGGTGGCTCAGGGGTTAAGCCTCCGCGCTTGCAGGCGGAAGTCCTGAGTTCGGATCCCAGATCCCACGTATAGACGCCAGGCAGAAGCGGGGGCGGCCTGCGCTTCTGGTCCTAGTAGGGCGGAGCCTGTGAATCCCAGGGCAGAAGGAGGTGGGGGCGTCCATGGTGGTTCCCGAATTCGTCCGTGGTTCTACACATACACATATACACACACATACACACACACACACAGACGTGTGCACGCGCACATACACACGCACATGCACACAGTTGAATAAATAATAATAATAATAATAATAATAAATTAAAAAAAAGACTATAACATAATTCTAATCACAGGAGGAGAAGGGGAATGAATTTTCTCATATGCTATATAGAGTGATTAAATGAGGTTTCTGATTAATAAGCTAGGCAGGTGGGCAGAGTAATTGGCTAGAACTATTTTCACTGCCCTCTGCTGGGCAGAAATGGCGAAGCTAGGTTTTATTTAACAGGAGGAAAAGGGGAACTTGACCCCCAACTACCTAAAAGTTGACAGCACCATTGATTTGCAGTTCTTCCACTGAGAACCACAGCTGCACGTCTCTTGGGAGAAGCACGCCGGGATGCCACTATGCCTGGACATCGACAGGAGGGCAAATGGAAGCGGGTCCTGACAGATGATGGACGGGTTCTTGCCACTGGGCATTGTCTTCACACTTCAGATACTTCTTTGATATACTAACACTAGTCACCATTTACCCGGGCCCCCTTGTGTCAGGTGGGGTGCTGAATTTTGTATGCCTTGCATGCCTTGTCTCATACAATCCTCTTAAATTCAAGAGGGATAGTATCATTGTGTCCCATTTACAGTAGAGTTCCTTGTTCAAGGCCACCCAGCAAGGACAGGCTGCAGCTGGAATACGAACCCTATTCTATTGGTGGGTATGTGTGTGTGTATAATATAATAAATATATTATTAAAATAATAATAATAAATATAATGACCCTCTTGTCAGTCCCCACAGCCTCTACAATAGTGTTTAACTGTCAACTTGACAGACTCTAGGATCACCTCAAAGACAAGTACGAAAGGTTATTTAGGTTAGGTTAGTGGCTGTGTGTGCCTCTAGGAAATGGGTTCATCAAGTTACCTGACCCGAGAGCCATGTAAGGTGGCACTACCCTGGCTGCATATCAAGAAGGGGCTGAGCATGTGCATTCACCACACTGCTTCCTGATTTGGATGCGCCGTAGCACTGCGACCCAGAACAAGTCCTTTCTCCCTGACATTGTTTTTGTTTGGGGAATTATTTTATTACAGCAACAGGAAAAGAAACGAGGGCAGCCCCTCAAAATCAAAGGGTTCTAAGCTTTACGACCCTCTAGAAACTGGGGATGGTGGTGCTGACTGCAAGTGCAGCACTGGGAGACTGAGGCAGGGAGATCACAAGTTGAGGGAAGCTTGGGCTACAGGGTGAATTCCTGTCTAAAAACAAAGCAAAACAAAGACACTGTGGTGTCCCTGATCTTTACATGGCGCAGAAGGCTATTTTACAATCAAAGCAATAAAGCTAATTGAGTTCTTTTTTCTTTATAGCTAAGACATACAAAATTTGGGGTACAAAATAGGTTTCAATGGCACAGAAGAAAAAAATCACATTTTTATTTCATCTACATAGAAGAATTTTTAAATATAATGCATGCTCATGATTCTTAAAATTCCGAGTAGCACATTCAGGACTATAAAAGAGAATGAATCATTCTACGTGATCCCCGCAGCTCAGATTGAAGAATGCTCAGCACTTAACTGAGAAGCCTTCTTCTACACGGGAAGGTATTTATTACTGAAAAAGCACAACTGGCCAAAATGCAAACCCTAAGTGTCTGCAGACTGCTTGTCACTAAACAGGACATATAAGACTGACCCACTCCCACCCCAAGGCTCAGGCAACATCACGGAAGAGGGGGGCGGGAAGATTGTGTCAGAGGCCTGCAGTGGCAGGGTGGATATGACAGTCTATGACGGACAAGATTTCATGGCAGATGTGTGCACACACACAGGAATTACACGGGCACTGTCTTATCAACACCACACAATAACATCAGCAAGATGCCCCACCCTTCTATGAGAGACTGATGAGGACTGATGCTGACGGGGAAGTAAAGGAGGATGCTTTCCTCTATAGTACATCCACTGAGCTAGGATGCTTGCTGGAGCCATCGTGGACTAGGTGAAACACGATGGGCCACACAAGCGAAAAGATTTGAAAATAGGAGGGAGTTTAGCAGGGGAGGTGAAGGGAAAAGAAAGGGAGATGGGATTTGGGACTAAGCTGAAACTATTATAAAATCACCATATTTGTGTATACAATATTATATAAATAAAAATAATTTATAAAATGAATCTACCCCATCCTGATCCTTGAAATTCCCATGTATGACTCTCCCTAGAAATATTCTACGTTTACACAAGTATGTATACAAAAACATCTAAAATATTTTCGTAATCGCTCCAAGGCACGTTCTAATTAGCTAATTACCTGTCAACTGTGGTGAGCACAGTGATGCTCTCCTTCTGCAGTTGGACCAGTTTACAAGGCTTGATAAAGGGCAAGCACGGAGTGTTGGGCGACGAGGAAGATGAGCGTTGTATGTCCCAGACGACCAGCTTCCCTTCCATGGTTGCTGAGAGGATTTGTGTTAAGTTCAAATGAAACACGGACTGGCTAAATTTCCCCACGAGCTTGTTGAATGTCTGTGATTCAAAGACGGTGGGTGTAAGTTGCGGTTTGTAATAACTGTGAAATATGGCATGTTGGCATTTTGTAACATTGTGGGGAAATATGTACAATGAGACCAACAGGAAAGAAAGAGAAGGAATGACTCGAACCATCTTCCCATGGATGGCCAGTTCCTGGCAGTTGTAAACCTTTTCAGGTTTGCTGAGAGAGGTGAAGGGTTGCAGCTGAGCTGGCTAAGCCGTGTAAATCTACTGGAAGGGCGGTTCATGGCTGCACCTGACAAAAGTCTCTTATGTAGGTCTCAGCGACTGACAGGCTGAAGGACTGCAAGTCTGTCACCAGCAGAAGCTCCAGTTGTGAAATGTCATCAAATAATCGCCCCATGTCTTTTGATCATAAGGTGCTGTCCATCAGCAGAAGTTACTTGAGTGCTCAACCCAGAAATGCTCTATAAAAATCCTTGTTAAATTTGTGCATTGTGGGGCTGGAGAGAGGGCTCAGGGGTTAAAACTGTCTCACAAGCAGAAGGTCCTGAGTTTGGATCCCAGGTCCCATGTAAAAATGCCAGGTAGAACTGGTTGTAGCTTGTACTTCCAGCCCCGGTGGGCAGAGCCTGGGAGATCCCAGAGAGAAGCAAGGAGGAAGTAGAAGCAATCAGCAAGTTCTGAAGTCACCCTTGATCTTCCTCAGGGACATACACACACATACACACATAAAATAAATAAATAAAATATTAAGAAAACTTGTGCATTGTGAAATAAACAAGATCTTAGGTTATCTCTCAAGATCCAAGTTTCTCAGAGATGAAACATAGAAAGAACCCAGAGCTGAGGCACGGCCTCCCAGTGAGTTTATGGGACAAATAAACAAATGGACCAAGAGAAGCGATCCATCCTGTAACACAGCAACTCTGCTGCCCCAGCTCCCTGTGTTGATCCAGGACTTGTCTTTTGACTTGACCATGATAGAACCAGTAAAGAAATAACTAACTGACCAAGCAAGAGCTCTTCCTAAGAGCAGCACAGTTTCAGGACAAGGTATTTTTATCCTTCACATTGAGCCAGTGTTTATCATGTGTCCACTCTGTGGTTGTGAATTCACTTGCTTGCCATTTGTAACCCCAAAATCAATATGATGTTTTTATGGTCAGTGTGTGTGTGTGTGTGTGTGTGTGTGTGAGAGAGAGAGAGAGAGAGAGAGAGAGAGAGAGGGCACTGTATGTGTGCCTGTGGAGACCCAAGGGTGACTTCAGGAGTCATCCTGGATTGTTCTACCTCCTTACTGCTTTGCTCTGGGATTTACCAGGCTCCTCTTTCTAGACCCTAAAATGCAAGCTGCTGCCATTTCCACCTGGCATTTTTATGTGGGATCTGGGATCTGAACTCAGGTCTTTCTGCTGGCGAAGCGGAATCTTAACCCCTGAGCCATCTCTCCAGCCCCATAGTCATTTTTTTGATGTGTAAATGTATAGGCTGGTTAAGAACTCTGCCTCGAAAGCAGAAGGTCCTGAGTTCAGATCCCAAGGTCTCATGTAAAAACACCAGGCAGAAATGGCAGCCTGCACTCTAGCCCTGGTGGGTGGAACCTGGGAGATCCCAGAATAAAGCAACAAGGAGGTAGAAGCCATTCAGGATGATTCCCAAAGTCACCCTTGGTCCCTTACACCTGTCTGATACACACATACACACACACACACTCTAAAATAAATAAAATATTTCAAAATAAAATAAAAAGTGTGTATTGTATTAAAAAAAAACAAAACAAAACCCTGCCAGGAAATGGCAGCAGCTTGCGCGTCCAGCCTTTGTGCAGAGCCTGGGAAATCCCAGAAGTTCGCAAAAAGGAGTAGAAGCAATCTAGGATAATTCTTGAAATCACCTTTAGTTTTCCACAGGGACACACAGTGCTCTCTGATTGATACACAAACACACACACACACACACACACATGCAAAAATTAAAAAATAGGGGCTGGAGAGGTGATTCAGGGGTTAAGCCTCTGCCTTGCAGGCAGAAGGTCTCGAGTTCGGATCCTAGACCCCACGTATAGACGCCGGGCAGAAGCGGGGGGGGGGGGGGGGGGGCACTGCGCTTCTGGTCCTGGTAGGGCGGAGCCTGTGAATCCGGGGGAAGCGTAAACAAGGAGGAGGTGGAGGGCGTCCATGGTGGTTCCTGAATTCGTCCGTGGTTCTACACACACACACACACATACACACACACACACACACGCACGCATACACGCACAATTGAATAAATAAATTAATTTAAAAATAATAATAATATATATAATAGGTGAGCCTCAGTCAGGAACAGGTTATAGATCTGTTTGTTTGAGCTCCCTGCCAACAGTCAACGCTGGGATAGGCCACATGTATGACTCAACATGTGTGCCTAGTTTGCTTGAAGCCAGGTTAATCCTTAGCACCACCAATACATACACACAATGTGGCAAATGAATGAGTTTTATTTTGTTGTTGTTTTTTTAATCAGGGTCTTCTCTATCTCCAGGCTGGCTTCAAACTTGCTAAAGGCCGCCTTGAACTCCTGATCCTCCTGCCTCCACCCGATAAACTGCTGGGATTGTCCCCATTTACATAGTGCTATGGACAGAACTCAGAGCTTCATGCATGCTAGGTAAGCATTCTACCAACGATTACATCTTCAACCCTCAGTGTTGTGTGTGTGTGTGTGTGGTATGGGAGCAGGTGTGCTACAGTGCACTGGGTCGTCATTCTCACCTTCTCTCCTTTGAGACAGTCTCCTACTTCACTGCAGCACGTGCCAGGCAGTTTCCAGGGATTCCTCCATCTCCATGCCCTACCTCACTTGGGAGCACTGAGATTACATATGTGCTCTGCCGCATCTGGCCTTATATGGGGTCTGGGACACATTTCTCATTTCTCAACCAATATCTACCCACCAAGTCAGCTCCCCAGCACCGGTATTGTATCTTAAATATGGTATTTTTCAAGCGGGAGCCTACGGGGAAGCAAAGCTACGCACTCATTGATGAGTTGAAAATGTAGCAGAGAGGGGCTGGTGAGATGGCTCAGCTGGTGAGGCCCCTGCTCACAAACCTGATGCCCCGAGTTCAGTACCCAGAAGCTCACATGGTAGGAGAGAACTGACTTCTGAAAGTTGTCCTCTACCTGTATGCAATGGCAGGCATACATACGTCTTTCTCTCTCTCTCTCTCTCTCTCTCTCTCTCTGTCTCTCTTTCTGTCTTCAAATAAGTATTTAAAAAAAAAAAAAGAAAAGATAATCTGGCAGAGGCTCCCAGGAATTAGCTTCCATATGCCCCCCGGGAGCAGGGCTGTTTGCTAGTTTGTTACTTGTACGAACTTCCTAAGACGTAACTACTGGGAATAACGATGATTGATTATATTTATATGCTTTCGTTTGTAAAAGCAAAGTTTGAAAACACACACAACACTTATACAGTGCTTGTTTACTTGGTTGGTTGGTTAGTTAGCTAGTTAGTTGGCTCGTAGACCCAGAAAACATAATCTTCCCTGTGTCCATTCACGCCATCCTTACTTTTTCCTTGCGACACTCCCCTTAACTCTTTGTCAATATGCATTCACACACAAAATCGATCATTTTTCTGAATGTTTTCTCATACCAGTAACCTCTTTTCCCACAATATCTTATTTTTAACAATACTTCCATTTTTTAATTGATAATTCAATATGCATAAAATTTTCAAAGTATTTCCCAAAGGTTTAATATTAAAACAGCCCAAAACAACTAAGCTTGTATATATATGTTCACCCCCAACAATATCTGGCACATAAAAATACAGCAGATATACTCACTTTTTCTGTTAAAAGCGGGGCACTGTGATGAAGTATTTCTTCCCCTTCACACTGATAAGCACAGGGGGAGAAAAATCACTACTCAAAAAAGACCAGGTTTCCACAAGAGGTACTACGTAATGCTTAAATCAAAACAAATGTGCTTAAACAAGGCCAGAGATATGCAGCTTCTATAGGTAAGAAAACCTGTTGCCTTGGAGAACATCTAAAAACATCCTGAAACAAAACTGAATACAAAAAGTCATAACTTTGGCTTTATATGGCAATGAATGTGAATTTGAATTTTGTTCTAATAAGACTTTAAAACACAAACATGAAGCAGGAAACATGTGTGACAATCAGCTATTCAATTTGTTTTTGTTTTTGCTTTGCATTCTTGTTAATTAAGGTAAAATATTCTTTTTTTTTTTTTTTTTTTTTTGAGGATTAAGGTAGAGTTTATTAGAGAAGAGAAAGGTTGGAACTCGTGGACTCCAGACGTGGAGTGCCATGAGGGGCTAGATCACCTCTAGCAGAAATGAAACAGAACTCATGGCATTAGAGTTCCATGAGGGGCTAGGGAGCCCATGAGAACTCACAGTGCCTAGGCATGGATTCATGAGGAGCAAGGAACAAGAAACAAGAGCCTAGTGGCTGATTCTCACTAAGCTTGCAGTGGTCTTGCTGTAATCAATACCCACCATCTAGAAGCTGGTTCATCTTTTTTTTTTTTTTTTTCCTTCTTTTTCCTGTTACCACAATCCGTACTCTATTCCAGAATCTACAACATGTGCATCAGAAAGTTGATCCTGACCCAAGACAGAATTGGGAAGAGGTCAGACTGCTGTTAAGAGGTAGGTTGACATTCAGGATTTTTGGTCCCTGACCTTGGCAGAGAGGTGTCATGCAAAGGAGCGTCCCTGGTTACCAACGGTCTCAAGGAAACCGGTTTGACTCGGTCACATACCAGATCGGATCATGTGAATGGCGTCAGGTCTGCTGCTTCTACTGTTGCTGAGATTCTTACGTTTTTATTTATGTTAGAGATGAGACAATGTTTGGTTACAAAGCAGTTTCTTACAAAAGGGTAAATCGCCACATGGGTGGAGGTTTTCTTCTTATACCCAGTGGCAAGAAACCACCTGTGTCTAAAAAAGATGCCAAATCAAAGGCTATAGTGAAGGTCTCAGAAACCCTAGTCTAGGGTCTCATGAATGCTAGGCAAGCTCTCTACTACCGAGCTATAGCCCCAATTCGCTTTTTATGTTTTATTTTGAGACAGAGTCTCACTAAGTTGCCCCAGCAGGCCTTGAATTCACTCTGCAAACCAGGCCTTTAATACACAATCTTGTGCAAGATTATAATTGCTAAAAGGCCACATCTTTACTCCTGGGTTTGTTTGTTTCCTATTTGAGAAATCTCCATCTTCATTTCTAGTCTTGAGTTGAAGGCACAGAACTATAGTCAAGGAAAAGAGAGCTGCCAAGTCAGGCCTGAATGCCGAGCGGGGCCACTGTGGGTGCTGGCTCCATTCTGCTCCAATCCAGGAGACTGCATGCTCACTTGTCTCTCCCCTCGCCCCCAAATCCTCCTCGATCCAGGGACTGCCAGGTAGAGCCATGCCAAGGGTCTGTACCCTGGTTGAAATGTGGGCTCTCTGACCCAGATCTGTGTTCAAATCTGCAGCCCCCAAGCAGCACATGTGGGACCTCGGTTGGTATTCACTGCAACCTGCTTGGAGTGAGACTCTAGCACAGAGAGGAAGACAAGCGAGAAAGAGCTCGCAGCTAGACTCTAGAGACTAATCCTGGAGCTTGGCCTCCACTTTCCTTGTTACCTAAGGATCTGCCCTGAACACACACCGGATGTGCTGTCGTCTTAGCATGGACAGGTCTCAGCTTCGAAACCCTCTAGTCCTACGATGCCTCTATCCTCTAGAAATCTGATCACTCGTCGGTGAACAGGGTCCCTAAGGATTAAATGGCACGCAGACACAAATCGTGTAACAATGTTGGCAAAGTGTATATACAGTACACACAAGGTGGTCCATATATATGCCCTAGTTTGCAGAAGGACACTCTGTGTTGACCTCATATTGTGTCACCCAAGGACGCATTTCCCAGAACTCATCCTCTCCGTTAGGGGGCAGATGACTGTGGTACAGAAAATACTTCCTTGTGTGTGCAGTAGCTGCGCCCATGTAAGTGTTTGTTGACGTTATAAGACACTGTTGTTGGGTGTCTTGTTGTCGGGTGGGGGAGGGCTGGGAGGTCTTCAGGTAGAAAGGTAACTATGTAATTTTCAAGTCTTTGGTCTTCCAGGAGATGGGATTGACTAGTGTGATTAGAGTTTCTTACCCAAGAAAACCCCAGCCTCCCTCCGCCTGGCTCCTCTTGCATACAGTCTGGGCTGAGGCTCTGACCCACCAGCAGGAAGCCATCTAGACCCGATGGCTTTGCATGGTACCATGCCTCCTACCCTGCTCAGGAGGGTGCCTAGGGTGTGGGCGCCTTGGTTACCCGGGGGTTGGTAGTAGGGAGGGGCCCCAGAACACCCTGGTTCCTTTCACATTCCTCCTCCCTCAGCTCTGCCTTTTCGACCCAGGCTCAGGACCATCCCTGTCCCTCAGATTAGCTCCTGGCCGTCGTTCCCTGTTCCCCTTTTCGAGCCTTGCCCCCCCTCTTCTGCCCACCCTCCCAGGGCTCTCTCTCTCCCACTGCACACTCAGACCAGTGGAGGGCCGAGTCCTGGGCCCCCGTTGCCCCAAGCCCTGAGTCTCTCTTCGCTTCCTTCTTTCTTCCCACCCTCCGGGTTGGCCTCTGAGAATAGGGGTGTGTGTGTGTGTGTGTGTGTGTGTGTGTGTGTGTGTGCGCGCGCGCGTGGCCTGCTATCCTCCTCCAGCAGTTAGGACACACTGACAATCTACCACAAATGCAGAAAATAGGAGACATTTAGAAAAAAAAAAAAAAGAGCAGATAATTTCCAAAGGACATCAAGCTCTATTCAGGGACACAATCTCCAATCAGCAAAACGAAAGGGAGGAGGGCTGCCCCCTGGGACTGGCTGAAAGGCAGCCTGGGACGAGAGTGCTCTGGGGTAGGCTTCTCACCCCAGCCCGTGGGAGGCGCCCCAGCAACAGCTCCCTGGACTCCCTTCTGGCAACCGGCCCCCTCCCTTGGGAGGTCAGGGCTGGCCCCCAAGCCACAGGCTGCGGGCCTCCCTCCCGGATCTCCTCCTCCGCCGCAGGCCTGGCAGAGCTCGCCCAGAACCCCCAGAGACTGCGCGGTGGGTGCGCTCAGCTGACAGGATTCTTTTTGGCAAACAAATGCTGTCTGAGTCAGCCGGAGAAGTGATTAACTCTCCCGCTGCTTCCTAGAGCACGGGACAGGGCTGAACGCGGAAGGTGCAGGAAGAGAGCGGGCGGCAGCCTCCCAAGGGAGAGACCCCCCCAGGCAGCCAGGGACCTGGCTGATCCAGGCGGTATGGGGGACCCCAGACTGGCTGAAGCCTGCTCTCTGGGGCTTCAGACCGCAATTGTTGAAGCCCACACAGAAGCCATAGTCTGTGGAGGAGGAGAGCTGGTGTGTGTGCGTGCGTGTATGTGTGCATGTGTGTGTGTGTGTGTGTGCATGTATGTGCGTGTGTGTGCGTGTATGTGTGTGCGCGTGTGTGTGTGCATGTGTATGTGTGTGCGTGTGCGTGTGTGTGCCTGCGTGTATGTGTGTGCGTGTGTGCATGTGTGTGCCTGCGTGTGTGTGCGTGTGTGAGTGTATGTGTGCACATGCGTGTGTGTGCGCGCATGCGTGTGTGTGTGTGCGTGTATGTGTGTGTGTGCGTGTGTGTGTCTCCTGGTGGTGGTGGTTATGATTCTATGGAGGTCACAAATTCATGTTAGGGGTTTTTTTTCAACCCTTCTCCCCCTGGTTGCTTGAGAGCATCTCACACTGAACCCGGAGCTTGCTGGTTTGGCGAGCTGGGCTGGCCAGGAATCGGCCTCCGCCGCGCTCTAGTGCTGGGATTACAAGCGCGCACCACCATGTGCTCCCCTTTTTTACTTGGGTTCTGCAGGCTCCACCTGGGGTCCTCACTGCTTGTCAGCACGGCGTTCACTGAGCTATCTCTCCAGCCAACTTCTTTTTGTTTTCCCCTCCGTCTTCCCAGAGGCCTGATTGTATGTAGACTTTTTCCGAGCAGGTAAGCCAAACAGGAAAGCAATGTGTACACACAATCATGTGCTTGCTACGTGTGACTGTCACACCAAGGGCTTCAAGAAGATGCTATCAAAACAGGAGACCCAGACCAGGCCTCAGGGGATTTGTACCTGAGTGGAGAGCAGACGCCAGGAAGCACATAGGCTAGGTGAACTCTGTTGGCGACATCCTATGTCCAGCGTGAAGGTGACTCTACCACTTCTATACTGCCCGGGGCCTAGCGTTGCCTCTGGGTCATGGCGCATCTCCCGGCTACCAAATCTTTAACTGTCACTGTCTCAGGGACCCTTAGACAAGTCCCTTCCTTCATTCCCAGCTCAAAATTTCTCATCCTGTTGCATAAGCGGTTCAGTCATGACACAGCCTCCAGGCGGCCCGACAGGCAACAGGCTGAAGGTTTCTTGCACAGACAGAGTGGTGGTGCAGCCAAAGGTTAAAATTAAAAACAAAACAAACAAACAAACAAAAAAACAGAGGTCTCTCGATCGTCACACAAGAACAATTCTGTGAGATTTGTGTGTTTGTTTTCTGGTGCAGGAGATTGAGCACGGAGCCTTGTACCACACCGGGAGTACATCCTCACAGGACGCCGCGTCTGCAAACCCTTGCTGAGTGCTTTTTTTTTTTTAATTTTTTTTTATTATTATTTATTCAATTGTGTGTGTGTGTGTATGTATGTGCACGCGCATGTGTGTATGTGTGTGTAGAACCATGGACGAATTCGGGAACCACCATGGCCGCCTCCACCTCCTTCTGCCCGGGGATTCACAGGCTCCGCCCTACCAGGACCAGAAGCGCAGGCCGCCCCCGCTTCCGCCTGGCGTCTATACGTGGGATCTGGGATCCGAACTCAGGACCTTCCACCTACAAGGCGGAGGCTTAACCCCTGAGCCACCTCTCCAGCCCCCCTTGCTGAGTTCTTAAGTGCTCAGAGCTTTCTTTCTTCCTTCCTTTCTTTCTTTCTTTCTTTCTTTCTTTCTTTCTTTCTTTCTTTCTTTTCTTTTTTTTTCGTTCTCTCTTTTCTTTCTTCTTCTTTTTTCTTTCTTTCTTTCTTTCTTTCTTTCTTTCTGTTCTTTCTTTCTTTCTTTCTTTCTTTCTTTCTTTCTTTCGCATCATCATCTTTAATCTCTAATCTTCTTGCTTTCTTACTTTTCTTTTTTCTTTTCTTTCTGTTCTTTCTTTCGTCTTCTCTTTCCTCTTCGTCTTTTCTTTCCTTTTCTAGTTCTTTCTTTTTTCGTTTTCTTGCTTTCTTTCTTTCTTTCTTTCTTGTCTTCTTTCTTCTATTTGCTTTTCTCTTTTCTTTCTTTCTGTCTTTTCTTTCTTTCTTCTCTCCCTCTCGCTCCCGCTTTGTTCCCTCCCCTTCTCTCGCACGTGCTCACCCCTCTTATCCTCCTCCGTCTCTCTTTCCTCTCTTTCTCTTTCCTCTCTCTCATAACTCTCTCTCAGCTCCTCTTTCTCTCTCTCTCTCTCTCGACTTTCTCGTCTCTCCTCCCCCAAGCCCCTCTCCTCTCTCCGTCTTCCTCTCTCCACAGCTCTCTCTCTCTCTTATCCGTACTCTCGTTTCTCCTCGTCTTCTCCTTCTCTCTCGCTTCTCTCAGCCTCCTCTCGTCTTTCGCTCTTCTGTTCCTCCCTCTCCTCTCTCCCTCTCTCTTTCTCTCTCCTCGCTCTCACTCTCTCGTCCCTCTCTCTCTCTCGTCCATCTCGCCCTCTCTCTCCTCCTTCTCCTCTCTCCCTCCACTTTTCTCACTCTCTCTCCTCTGTCTTTTCTTCTCTCGTCTCCTCATCCCGCTTCCTTTCCGCTCTCTCTCCCTACCTCTTTAAGAACTCTCCTGCCGATCCCCCTCTCCTCTCTCGTATCTCCTGTTTCTCTCCTCTCTCTCGTTCTTCTCGTCCCTCTCAATCTTTTCTTTTTCTTTTTTCTGCTTTCTCTTTCTGCCCTCTCTCTTTCTCTCTCTCTACTCCCTCTGCCGGCTCTCCGCTCTCTCTCCCTCTCTCTCTCTCTCTCTCATCTTTTCTTTCTTTCTTTCCCGTTCCTTGTCTGTTCTTTCGTTCTTTCCGTGTCTCTCGTTTCTCCTCCTCCTTCTTCTCCTCCTTCTTCTCTGTGTATGCATGTGGTGTATGCTTGTGTGCACATGTATATGTGATTACACTTGCCCAAGGTATGAGTAGTGGAAAACCAGAAGTTTATAGCAGGAGTTTGTTCTTTCTCCATTTCTTGTTTTCTCTCTCAATCCATTTTAAAAAGGGGTAAAAAAGGGGGTGTCAAAAACGGGTTTCATTTTGACTTAGTTGGAGCTCCTCCCCATTTTGGCTAGAATGACTGGCCAACAAGACCCAGGATTCTTCTGTCTCTGCTCTCTGCCTAGATTTGTTCCATGGATATCGTAGTGACTGGCATGATTAGCTATGTGAATAAGACTAAAGATAAACGGCGGGCCTTGTGCTTGTACAGGAAGCACGTCAGCCTGACTAGCCGTCTCCAAGCCCGACTAGCTGTCTCCAAGCCTGACTAAGGAGTCATGGATACGGTCTCCAAGCCTGACTAAGAGCCGCTCCCAGCCTGACTAGGCTCTGTCTCTAAGGCAAGCCCGAGCGACGCTAGAGAACCGTGCTGGTAACCAAACGCAGGGTTGCCGTGTTGTACTGGCTCAGGAGCCAGCAACATGTCTTCTGAGAGTCAGATGGAAAAGCTCTGATGTCGGGACCTTTAAATCCAGCAATAATACCAAACAACGAACTCACTGTTTTTGATCCCTTGATTCTGGCCCCTTAGCCGATTGGGGCCGCTGCTCCTTTACCCCTTTGGCCTTCCCCTTGTCGTTGGTGCCCCCACCCAAGGGGCTTTGAATGTGGGTGGGGGAGGGATGGGCTTGGTGCCCGACCTGTTGCTTGCAAAGAAGGAGGATAAACCAGGTGAACCGGAATGGTTGGGGGGAGAGGGAGGCAAAGAAGGCATATCCAAGAACGCCCCAGGGCTCCGAGCCAGAAACATGCACACCCAAACACCCCAAGCGCCAACCTTGGGGGTGCCGCGTGTCCTGTGCTCTTCACACCCGGCCAACGCAGCTTTGCGCGGGGGGGGTGGGGGTCGCCGTGGGTGTGAAGTGGTTGAAACCGTTGGCAACGATGAGTTTACATGGCCAGAAGCAGGAGCTTGGTGGCAGGTGGGCAGTGAAAGTGATAAGGGGGCAGGATAAGGACGCTCCCTCTCGCCTTCACCCCTTGGTCCCTGTGGTGGCCACTCGCATCAGGAGCCTGTCTCTGGTCCTGGGGGGTTGCCCTCCGCTGTTGCCAATCGGCAGCGTCCGAGGGTGGGCCTGCCCGTCGAACAGGGTGTTGACGGTGGGGAGAGCTAAGACAGGGCCAAGGCGTCCACGTGACCGCAGGCAGCAAAGCCACAGCGGCGTCGCGTCCCTTCAAAGGGTCGCTGGATCGTGGTGTCCTGCGCCACGTCCTCGGCGCGCAGGGTCACTGAGGCCTCGGTAACTGAAAGGGCCGGGAGACAGCTATGGAGTTGGTGGGAGAAAAGCAACCACTGAGGGGTTGCGCGTTGTTCAAGGCAGGGTAGAGATTGCTTCATGCTTCTTCCGTTGGGGGGGGGGTTTTTTTTGGTGGTGGTTTGTTTTTTCTGTGGGGCCATCGTGATGGGGGTGGGGGTGGTCACTGTCATGCTGTAGGGGGTGGTTGTTGCGGTCAGTGAGTTTTGTCGGGTGGTGGTTGTTTGGTGGTTGGTTGGGTTTTGGGTTGGTGGGGGGGGTGTTTTTTTTTGTTGGGTTTTGGTGGGTTTTGTGTGGGGTTGATGGCGTCCTTGGTGGTGGGTTCTGGTGGTATGGTTTTGTTTTGTGTGGTTTTGGTTTTCTTTTGGCATTATATGTGTGTGTTTTTTTTTGGGGTGGTTGGGTTTTTTTGTGTTTGTTAGTGTTTTTTGTGGGTTGGTGTGGGTTTGTTGTTGCGGTAGTTTTTGGGTTGTGTTGGTTGTGTTGTGTGGTGTTTTTCGTGTTTGTGGGGGGTGGTGTGGTCTCGGGATAGGATTGCAATAGTGGCGATTTGTTTTTGTATAGGTATGGGTGGTGGGGGAGAGTCGCAGGCGGAGGGATGAGGGGGGCCGTGGGAGGGGGCAGACCTGATAGGTGGGGCGCGTCAGGGGCTGCACAGGGGAACAGCTTCGGGGGTGGTCAAGGGGGCGAAGGGGGGGGGTGGGGGTGTGGGGGCCCGTATGCGGGCGGGGGGGGTGGAGCACAGAGGGGGTGGGTGGGGGGGGGGGGGTTGGTGGGAGGGGGGGTGTCCCCCGGCCTGGAGTTTAAGCCCCGGGGGGTACATGGCAAACACACATCACGAGAAGTGGGGGGTTGGGGTGTGGGTGGGGGTGTGGGGGGTGGGGGTGTGGGGGGTGGGTTGGAAAAAAGGAGGTTTTGTGGGGGTGGTTGGACTGGTTTGGGTAGCGGGAGTGGTGTTTTTTCGTGGGTGTTGCTGGGTCGGTAGTGGGTGTGGGGGGGTTGGTGGGGGGCGGTGGGGGTTGGGGGTGGGGGGGTGGGGGGGGGGCGGGCGGTGGTTAGGATTGGGGGGGTGTGGTGGTGGGAGGGGGTGGGGGTGTGGTGGGGGGACGAGGATTAAGCCTGCGTCGGCGAAGCAGTTTGGGTTACAGTGGTGGGGGTTGGGGAGGCGTGTGGTGGGGTGTGTTGTTGTGTCGGGGGGGTGGGTGGGGTGGTCAGGGGGCGAGGGGGTATGGCAGCGGGGGCGAGGCAGGCAGGCCGGGGGGGCAAGGAAAATCACCAGGGTCCACTGGCCAAGTCGCAAAGGGAGATTACCCGTCAGGATTCGGGGTGTTTTCCAAGGCGAGTGCTGCCGGGCCGTCGACGACAGCACGAAGGGTGTTCCAGCAGAGGGCCGGGACTCAGCAGGTAGGGTGCTTGCCTAGCATGTTGAAGATAGGCCCCCCCCGGCGCATCCCCGCTGTGGGCATCCCCAGCGGGGAGGAGGGATGGGGAAAGGAGGGAAAATGGTAGCAGGCGGGGGAAAAAGCACACAAACACAATGGAGAAACAGCGTCCGCCCGGCGCTGGTAGACTGCCCTGAGTGAAGTAGGGCCCCAACGGCAATTTAGGGGTTCAGTCTGCTCGCAGACCTAGGTTACAGTTCATTATAATGGCAGGACAGCCGAGTAAAGTGGCTACACCACATCTACAAGAAGAACTGAGAGTCTTGCCAGTTTGCCTATCTCTACACCTATCTCTACTTCTTAACCATCTTCCAGGGAAAAGTTGCCACCCCATCTGGGCGGGTCCTTTCAGATCAATTAGATAACCTCCTCCAGGCTTGCTCAAAGGCTAGCCTTAACTAAATAATGCTTCATTGGTGTGCCTAAGAGCTCAGCTCTCCATTGTCAGCTGACAATTGTAACTGTCACACATGCAGATTTTTTTTTTAATTGCAGAATGTCGCAGAGATGCAAGAGCTGAAATACATGTGAATCAACAGTCGGTCAGTGCCTACAGTTGGTTCCAGGTTTTTCCATGAAGGAGTCTCTCCTACACACCTGCTCCCCACAGCCAAAGTGAAGCTCTAGGATTCCAGAAAGTCTGAATGTTCCAAATGAAAAATATTCAAGCCTCACAAGTGTTTCCTAAAAGTCCAGACCCCAGATTTCCAAAGCATTTTTGAAGATAGCATGTGATCACCCAGCTGTCTTCAATCTCCTGTTTTTATGGCTCCATATCTCCCAAACCCGTAGCAAGTGCTGATTAGTGGCCAATTACCTGGTTGATAAACATTTTTCTTCAACAGGATGAGAGCAAATGAAACACGTGACCTGGGGAAATTCTCTTAACCTCTCTGATCTCTTGTCAACGGCATCTCAGAATGTGACTATGAGCACCAAGTTCGTCTGTTATAAGTAAACATGAAATAGATGACCCTGTGTTTGTCACCAACCTCAAGTGTGTTCTCAGCCTGGTCACCTAGCAAAGGACAGGGCATCCTCTGCTACTGAGCTGAGAGCCAGATTTTAAGAACACTCCCTAATACCTACAGTCTCCCATCCCCAAACTTGGAGATATTGCTTATCTCTTGGAAGATCGGAAAGCTCTTTCAAGGTCAACAACAATTTTCTCAGGCGTCCTTGTCACGAGAAGGAAGAGATGGAATCTACTACAGGGAGGAGTCAATGACCTGATCAAGGTTACTTGCTGCATCAACTCCAGGCTAGGAATAGAAATTGGCTGGGCCGAGGCCCTTTGTCTCAGTGGCTTCCTCCCTGTGTGGTTCTGGCAAAGATAAAGCACTCCAGAGTGATCAGCAACTGGAGGGAAGGTCAAAGAATAGCATCTGGGGGTTGCACACCCAACACCGCCCTTGTAATTGAAGCTGGGAATGTGGCTCAGGGGTAGACCAGTTGCTTCCCAGGGCCTGCTCAAGGGCCTGAGTTCCATCTTCCAAACCACAAAACAAGTAACAACAACCAAAGACTTGGTGTACCCCTGGCAGTACCCTGCCCCCTCTGGGCACCTCTTGACAACCTTTACCCAGGCATGCCAAAGAGAGGGAGACAGGTCGACTGGGGATGTCTAGGAAAAGTGCCCCCACGCAGAATGATTGCAGCTCCCCCTCCCGCAGCCCTGGACTCCCACCAGCTCCTTGACTCAGCCTTGGACCAAACCCACAATTCCCCGGCTACTTCCAGAGCAGGATAAAGTTCTCCAAAGCCAGCCCCCGCTCCCTCTCCCATCCATCCTCCCACGTCCCCTCCCCTCCTCACAAAACAAAAAAAAAAAGCATCCACCTCTCTCCGCCCGACCCCCCGTCCTAAGCGAAGAAAAGCAGGCTCCCAGCGCACCTTCTACGCCCAAGCCAGCCCGCTTCCCTCTCCCATCCTCCTCCCATCCCCTCTCCCAAAAACGCCCAGGGTGGTTGGCACAGCCCTATTCACAGCTGCAGAAGCAGTCAAGTGCAGAAAAAAGTCGAACCAAAAACCACCTAACAAAGCCCCCCTAGAAGGCCCGTCCTGGGTGCATATGTGCGTGTTTTCAAACCGCTCTCCGCTCTGCCTCTCAGGTTACTCCGAGCTACTGACTTTTACAATTAGAACAGTGAATTATTGATGGAGCACCATACTGCATTCAGAGTTTCCCAGGAGCTCACAGATTGTCACCGCCTTGAGACAGTGGCCAAATCATTCGGACAATGGACAGCAGAGACATAAGGTGGACCGTGATCTAAGTTGCGGTTCCTGGCTCCGACAGGGATGGCTGTGGAGACAGCAATGGAAATGTGGTTCGTCTGAATTCTCAGAGGCAGGGATCAGAGGCAGATGAAAGACTGTAAGAAAAGAGAAAATGTCTCAAGACTTGACCACACAACATCCTAAGACTATGGTGACCAGACTTCCCTCGTTCATGTTTGTTTGTTATCAGATTCTAAGAATACTGACCTATCTATCTTAAAGAAGATTCTATCTAACATTAAGATTTCATTTGAATGAAAATGGTAACTTAATGAAATTGTTCATGTTAATCGCTCATTTTATTTTGCTTCAGACATAGATAGATTCAAAAGCAGTCAAAGCAGCCAGGTGAGGTGGTGTGGTCTGTTATCCCACCCCAAGGGAGACTGAGGAAGGCCTAGGGGTTCAGGGTTACATGGTGAGATGGTGCCTCAAAAATAAAACAAAACAAAGCGAGAAACATCAACAATGATAACAACAAAAAATAAGGCAACAACAAAAATAACAGGTAATCAGAATTATAAGAATTCAATAATCTGGCATTTGGGGGGTCTTCTTAAAAATATCTTATACTGTTCCTACCATTCCACCATCTCAGGATCCAGAGGACAGAAATAAAATGTCAAATTACTAAGCTAATAGTAGAAAATGGCAAAATTAGAACCAAGATCCCTTTCTACCATTTAAATTATAGTCACAGGTACCTGTGGCAAAGTGACTGTCCCAGAAATGAGACTCTTCGCCCGAGTTCCTGTTGGCAAACTCAGTTCTAAATTAGACATTCTTCTCCTGACTGGAGAAGGATCCGGGAAGCCATTTTAATCAGAGGGAGAAAGTGCTGTGACTTGGAAAGCTGAGATGTGGGGAAACATTGCTAAAACCCTGGGGAGTGGGGGGAGAGACACACGAGTAACAGGCGGGTCTGAGCACCGTCTTAGAGAGCTCTGAGGGTGGCAAGGATGGTGATCGTAGAGTCTACCGAGAAGGAAGTACAAGCTTTCTGTGGAATCGCTACATGACTGACAAGGTTACCAAGGTTACCACGACGCCATGTGTATGCAGAGACTCAGAATCAAAGTAGACAGACACTGGAGTATAAGTGTGCAAACTAGGGTCACCCGGGGAATTCTGCCATATAAGACTCTTTTCCAGGTGGGCTGTGGAGTTTGTCCAGGTTTCTCGCCCTCTTGTTTCTCGCTCTGCGTGTCTGGCTTGGGGGGGGGCGGATTGTTGGGGGTGAATGCTGCCATACGTGCCTGGTGGGAGAGGTGCTCATCAGCATGGTTGGGTTTAGGTGGGTACCGGGGGCAGGTGGCCGAGAGAGACGCGTGGCCACCTTGGATTAAGAAGCCCTCTATGGGCCAACTTTTGGCCAACGTCGCTAAGTCGTACATTCCGGCCTGCTTGCTGCATCCACGGGTGGACTAGTTGTAAAGTTGTTATCTCACTTAGGCACTAGGGTCCCCCAGCTTGCCGCAGGGGGCGAGATGGGTCTGTGCCCGTCGGCCTCACAATGGGGTTGCTGGGGGGATCATGTTGTCCCGTGTGTTGTGGGTCCGACGATCAATTTGGATGTTTATCGTCTCCTGGGGTGTGTGTGTAGCTGCAGGAATGTAACCTGTAATGGGAGGGTCTATTCTTGGGCACGTTGTATGGAGCGGTCACTTTTGTATTGTTGGTGGTTGTGAGTGTTGGGGGGGGTTGGGGGGGTTTTGGTGTGTTTTGGTGGTCACGGGTGACCGGATCGGTTGGGTAGTGGTGTTGTGTGTGGGGGGGGTTTTGTGTGTACGCTGCTCTGAACTTGAAGCGTTGTGTTGGAGATGGGAAAGTGCGTGGGTTTGCGGTTGGGTCGGGTAAGTAGGGCAAATGAATTTTGGGGCCTTGAGCGATGGTGGATACATGGAGGTCGGGCGGTGCGTGGCTGGGTCTGGTGCTGCGGTGGGTTGTGGTGTGGAGTGGGTGGGGTTGTTTGGGTGGGGGTTGGTGTGGTGGCGGGTGAGGCGGGTCCTAGCGGTGGTAAGACAAAAGAGTCGGTCACTGTGGGGTTTGGAGGGGGAGCGCGTTATGGTTGATGGTGGGGTCCTGTAGAGCCAGCTCGCCCAGCGGTCTGCCATGGGATTCTGGGTTGTCGTTGTGATATGCGTGCGGGGGGTGTGTGGTGTGGTTGGTGTGTTGTGGGTGGGTGTTTTGGTTTTGTGTGGGTTTGGGGGGTGTGTGGTTGTTGGTGGGGGGGGTTTTGTTTTTTTTTGTTGGTTGGGAGGTGTGGGTGGGTGGTGTGTGTGTGGGGTTGTGTGTTGTGGTGTGCTGGGTGGGGTGCCGCCTTTGGGTTGGTTGTTGATGTGCTTGGGGGGGTGTTTGTTGGGGTGGTTTTTTGGGGTTTGTTTTGGTAGGGGTGGTGGGAGGTTTTGGTGCCTGGGTGGTTGTTGGGTGGGTTGGGGCTTGTGGCGGTGTTTTGGGGGCTGAGGTTGGTGGGTGGGGGGGGTGGCATGGGTTTTGTAGTTCCTTTTTTTGGTTGTTTTGTGGTTGTTTTTTTGTGGGGTGGTCCCAGGGGTGTGGGTTTATTGGTTGGGGTGGTGTGGTGGGTGTGGGTGTTTGGTGTGGAGTTTGGTGGCGTTGTTTTTTGTATTGTTTGTGTGGATGTCAGAGGTCTCGCGGAGGGTTTTGTGGGTGTGGGTTGTGGGGGTTTGTTTGTTTGTGTGGGGTGGTGGGGTGTGGGTGGTGCCGTTTTTTGGTGTTAGGTTCGGTTTAGGGGATTGTTAGTGTGTAGGCATGGTGTTAGTGTGTGGGGTGTGTGGGGTGGTGGGTATTTGTACTGTTTGTGATATGGTTTGAATTGGTGGGTGGGTCGTCTGTTTGTTTGCGGTGGTTTTTGGGGTGTGTGGGTGGTTTTTGGTGGTTGTGGGTTGGGTGTGGGTTGGGGTTTGGGTGGGTGGTGGGTTTGATGGGTGTCCCGGTTGGTTGTGTGGGGGTTTAGCGCGAGGTTGTCCTGGGGGGTGGGGATGTGGTTGTGGGGGGTGGTGTGTGTGTGGGTGTGTGTGGGGTTGTGTTGGGTTTGTGGCTCGTTTTGTTGTGTGAATGGTAGTGTTTTGTTAAGTGTGTGGCTTGGTTGTATTGATGGTGTGGTAGTATATATGATTGGGTTGTTTGGCGGTGCGTGGAGGTGTTTGTTGGTTTTTGGGGTGGTTTGGGTGCGTATTGGGTTGTTGGTTTGTGTGTTGTGTTGGTTTTGGGGGGGTGTGCTTGTTTGTGGTTTTTGTGGTTGGGTGGCTGTCTGGGGGATTATTTGGGGGGGGTGTGGTTGGGTTTTTGTTGGTGTGATGGGAGGGTGTTTGGGTGTTATTGGGTGTGTTCGGTTGTTTGTGGGTGTGTGTGTGTCTCATGGTGGGTGTGGTTTTGTGGTAGGGGGAGGGGTTGTCGCTGGTTGACTTGGTGTGTGGTGGGGGGTGGGTGTGTGTGGGTGGGGGGTTGGGGGGGGGGGGGGGGGGGTTGTAGGGGTGGTGTGTGTGTGGGTGGGGGGGTTGTGGTGGGTTTTGTTGGGGTGTTGAGAGAGGAGACAGGAGAACCCAAGGGAGGGCGTGATGCGAGCCTGAGAGCTAGTCAGCGCTGGCTGCGAATGCGTTGAGGCGGGGGGGGAGAGGCGTGGTGGGGTGTGTGTGGGGTTGGTGTGCTGTGTTTTTGGGTTCTAATTAGCCATGTTGTTTGTTGTTTGTTTTGTTGTGTTGTTGTGTTTGTTGTGTTTTGTGTGTTTGTGGGGGGTGGCCAGGGTTGGATCGAGACATGGCGCACCGGTGGGTCCGTTTCTTGCTGGGGAAGCCGCCGTGGTTGTGGCCGTTCGGTTGGTGTGTGTTATTGTGTGGTTGTTTGGGGTTAGTGCTTCTGGCTTGGGTTGTGGGTTTCTGCTTTGGGGGGCATTTTGGTGTGGGGTGTTGGTGCGTATGTGTGGTGGTTTGTTTAATGTGTGTATTGGGGGAGATGGGGGGTGTGTGTTGCTTGGGTGTGTGTGTCTGTGGTGGTGGATCCGAGGAGGGAACCCCAAGCCGGCGCGCACAAGAGACACGGGGGACTGGAATTTGAAGAATTGTTTGGTATTGTGTTTTGTTTGCTGTGAATGTGTTTGTTCTTTTTTTTTTTGGGGGGTTTGGGGTTGGGGTTTGGTGTGTTGGGTGTGTTGTTGTTGTTTTTTTGGGTGTGGTGTGGTGGATGTAGGTGTTTCGGTGTGGTGTTTTGGGGATCAGGGGAAGTTGTGTCGCCACGGCTCATTTGGCGAAAAAAAACTGGGGTGGTTTGTTAACAGTGGGCGTGGCCTAACACAAAAACAACACGGGCCAACCAGCGCGAAAAATAAGACGGAAAAACAGAAAAAAAGAAACGCCGCGTTGCCCAAACACAAAAAACAAAAGAAGCCAAGCGCAGAAAAGCAAAGCGACAGGCGGCGAAACATAAAAAAACAAAGACGGGGGGGGGGCCAGTGATGACCAGCAAAAATCAAAGACGGCATGGGATGTGGTGTTTGTGGGTGGGTGTGTTGGTGTGGTTTTGGTGTTCCGGGTTGGTGTTGTTTATATGTTGTAAAGGGAAAAAAAGAGACACGACAACAGTACCGAGAAGAAACAAAGAAAAATGAGCGGGCATAAAGGGCCAAGGGCACGAGAAGGAGAAAGAACAGGAGAGGGGGCCCGGCAGCCCAAAGAAGATGTGGAAGAGAGAGAAGGTATGGGAAATGAGTTGTGTTGATAAAAGAAGCAAAAAAAAAAAAACAAACAATGCTGGGCCAAGTCCAAAAAAATGATAAGTAATTTGGAGTAAAATAAGAGGGTGGTGGATAGTGAATTAAAAAATAACAGAATGAAAAAAAAATTTAAAAGATATGTGAGTGTAATTAAGGAAATAGTGTAGATAGGTGGAGAAAGTAATGATTGATAGTGAAGGTCTTTCAATGTTACGTTGTAAAAGAGGATTGGGTGGTGGTGAAATTGTGTGTTATGTCGAAGAAGACGTTTGTGGTGTGTTGGTGTGGGTGACCGGGCGTTGTTGTTGGCGGGGGTTTTTGGTTGTGGTTTTTGGTTTGTGGGTGTTTTTTTGGTTTGGGTTTGTTTTCTTTGTCTGGAGTGGGTCTGTCTGTGGGGGTGTGTTTGTTCGTTTCGTTTTTGTTTTTTGTTTGTGTTGGTATTTGTGCGTGTCTGTGTTGTTTGGTGTTTGGCCTGTGTTTTTGTGGGGTTTGTTGTTTGGGGTTTTGGGGGGTTGGTTGTGTTTTGGTTTTTTGGTTTTTGTGTGTGGGGTGGGTGTTGGTTGTGGGTGGGGTTTTGTTTGTGTGGTTGGTCTGGTGATCAGGAGTTTTGTGGATTCTGCATGTTGTTTTTTGGTGGGTGCTTTTGGTGTGTGTTGTGGTTTTTTTTGGGGGTTTTTTTTTGGTGTTTTTTGTGTGTGTTTGTTGGTGTTGTTGGTGTTTGGTGTTGGGGGTTTGTTGGTTTTTGCGTGTGGTGTGTTTTTGTTTTTTGTTGTTTTTTTGTGTTGTTTTGGGTGGGGTTATACGGAAGTATGGGGTTGTGTTTGGGAGTGGGATGTTTTTTTGGTTTTGTGTGTTGTTTTTGGTGGTTGTGGTGGGTGTGTGGTTGTTGTGTTGGGTGGGTGGGTGGTTTTGTTGAGGGTGTTCTCGTCGGGTTGATGTGGTGAGTTGGTGTTTGTTTGTGTGGTGTGTGGTGGGGGTGGTTGTGGTTTTGGTGGGGTTGAATTGTTGTTTTTGGTGTTTGGTGGGGTTTGTTTTGGTTGTTTTGGTTTGTGTGGTTTGGTAATAGTGGGTGTTTGTGTGTGTTGTACGTTGGGTGGTTTGTGGTGTTTTTTGTGTGTTTGTGGTGGGTGGTTGTTTGGGGGTGTGTGTGGGGGTGGGGGGGGTGGGGTGGTGGGGTTTGGTGTTGGTGTGTGGTTTGGGTGGTTGGTGTTGTGTGTGGGTGTGGGGGGTTTGGGTGTGGGTGTGTGGGGGTTGGTTGGGCGGGTGGTGGTGTTTGGTGGTTGTGGGGGTGGGGGGGTTGGTGTGTTTTTTGTTGTTTGTGGTTTGGTTTGGTTGTTGTTGGTTTGGTTTTGGTTGGTGGTGGGGGAGTTGTGTCGGGGGGTTGTGGGTGTTTGTGGTGGGGTGGGTGGGGTGTGTAGGGATTGGTGTGGGGTGTGGGGGGGTAGGGGGGTGGGTGGTGTTGTGTGTGGGAATGTGTGTGTGGGTTTGGGGTTGGGTGGTGTGGGTGGTGGGGTTTTGTGTTGGGGGTTTGGGGTGGGGTGGGTTTGTGTGGTGGGGTGGTGTGGTGGGTGGGTGGGTGGTGTGGTGGTGGTGGGGGGTGGGGGGTGGGGTGGGGGGGTGGTGGGGGGTGGGTGGTGTTGTTGGGGGGGGGGGTGATGGGGGTTGTGGCGGGGTTCGGGTGTTGTGGGGTGTGCTGGTGGGGGGTGGTGTGGTGGGGTTTGCGGTGGTGGGTGTGGGGGGGATTAGTTGGTGGTTATGTTGGGCTGGTGGGTGGGTGCGGGGGTGGGTGTGCTGGTGAACATGGGGGTAGTTGGGGGTGGTTGTGTAGGGGGGGGGGGTGATGGCGGGGAGCGGTTGTGGTTTTTTGTGGTGTGTGGTGTGGGTGGGGTGATCTGGGTGTGTTTTTTTTGCGTGGGCGTGTGGGGGGGTGTGGGGGGGGGGGTGGGGGGGGGGGGGGGGGGGGGGTGTGTGGGGGGGGGGGGGAGGGGTGGGGGGTGTGGGGGGGGTGGTGGGGGGGGATTGGGGTGTTGGAGGGGCGAGAGGAGAGTGGGTGCTGGGGTGGTGGGACGGGGGGGGGAAGGAAAAAAAGGAAAGGACGAGGTGGAGCGTTGTGGTGTAAAGGGGGGTGAGAAAGGGGTGGCGAGGTGTGGTGAGGGAAAGGGTGGTGTTGGGGTGGGGAGGGGGAGGGGAGAGGGGCGTATGTGTGGTGGTTGAGCGAAGGAAGGGAGGGCGGAACGGCGGGGAAGGACAGGGAGGAGAGAGGAAGAGGGGGGGGAGAGGAGGGGGGGGGGGGGGGACGGCGGGGGGAGGGGCGGGCAGGGGAAGGGGTTGGGGAGGGTGTAGAGAAGGGTTGGGGGGGTGTGAAAGAAAGAAAAAAGGAGAGAGGGCGGGAGGCAGGACAGCGGGGGGGGGAGGCGGCGGGGTGAGGAGGAGACAGGGGAGAGAAAAGGAAGGAGGGGGCTGGCTCGGGTGGGCGTGGAGGACGAAGCAAGCAGCAAAAGAAGAAGGAGGAGGAGGCAAGCTAGAGAGAGAGACAGAGCAACAGACGCGAAAGGGGGGGAGGACAGAGAAAGAGAGAGGGAGAGGCGAGGAAAACACAAGGGGGAGGGAGAGCGGCCAAGAATGAAAAAAAAAAAAAACAAGAGAAACACAAAAAAGCGGAACAAGGAAGAAAACAAAAAAACAGGAGGGGAAAACAACAGAAGGGGGGGAAGAAAAAAACAGCAAAAAAAAAAAAGAAAAAACAAGAAAGAAAAAAAGGAAAAAAAGGCCGAAAAAAAAAAGAAAAAAAAAAAAAAAAAACAAACACACACACAACAACACAAGAAAGACAAAAGAAGAAAAAAAAGAAAAGAAGAGAGAAGAAGAACGAAGGGGACGGAGGGGCAAAAAGAGGGGAGAGAAAAAAAAGAAACACCAAAAAAAGAAGGGAGGAAGAAAAGGCGAAACAAAAAACGAGAAAGAAGGGGCCAGAAAAGGAGAAAAAGGAAGAAAGGGGGAGGGGGGGGAAAGGCGGAAAAAAAAAAAAAAGACAAAACAAGAAAGGAAAAAGGGACAGGAAAAAGGGAAAAAAAAAAGAGGGGGGGGAGGAACAAAAGGGGGGCGGAAAAGCGGAAAAACAAAAAAAAAACGGAGCCAGGGAAAGGAGAAAAAGGAAGGAAAGAGGCAACGAAGATGAGAGCGGAAAGGACAAAGGTAACAGAGGGAAGGGACGGGAAGACGGAAGAGAGGAACGGACAGACGAGGAACCAGGGCAAAAGGGCAAAAACGGGCAAAGAACAGACAAAAAAAAAAGAACAACAGAAGAGAAGGGAAAGAGGAGAAAAAAAAAAAGAAACACCACAACACAAAAACACGAAATAGACGAAAACAAAGCAAGGAAAGAGAAAAAAGAAGAAAAGGAAGAAAAACAGAAAGAAAAAAAAAAAAAAAAAACAAAAGCAAACAACAAAAACAAAAAAAAAAAAACAAGAAGGAGAGGGAGCGAAAGACAGACCAAAAAAGGAAAAAAAGAAGAGGCAAAAGAAAAAAAGAGAGGAAAAGGGAAGAAAAGAAAAAAGGGAAGAAAAGAGGGCAAAAAAGCCGAGGAAGGAAAAGGGCGGAGAGAAAGAGAGAGAAGAAGAAGGAGAGAAAGAAGAGTAAAAATAGAGAGAAATAGAAGACCAAAAGGACAAACAAAAAAGAAGAAGAAAAAAGAGACCGAAAAAGAAAGAACGGGGAAAGAAAAAAAAAAAAGAGAAAAAAAACAAAAAAGGGGAAAGCGGAGAGACAAAAAAACAACAAAAAAGAACACAAGAAAAGGAAGAGGAAGACAAAAAAGAACGAAAAAGGAAGACAGGAAAAAGAGAAAAGGGCAAGAAAACAAAAAAAAAAAAAGGAACGACAGGAGGAAAGAACAAAAAGGAACAAGCAAAGAAAAGAAAAAGAAAAAGAGAACAGACACAAAAAAAAGAAAACGCAAACAAAAAAGAAAAACAAAAACCGCCGAGGGAAAAAAAAAAAAAAAAAAAAGAAAAGAAAAAGGAGACAGCACACAAACACAAAAAGGAACAAGAGCAAACAGAAGAGAGAGAAAAAAAAGAAAAAAGGGGAACGAAAAGGGCAGACGCAGAGGAGAGGAAAAAAAGAGAAGCGAAAACAAAGAAAAGGAAAAAGGGGGGAGAGGGAGGGAGGCGCACGGGCACAGGGGGCGGGGGGGAAAAACGACCAAGCAAAAAAAAGAAAAAGAAAAAAAAAAAGACAAAAAAAAAACAGACACAGGCCCAGAAGAGAGAAGGGAAACAAAAAGAAAGGGAAGGAGGACAAAAGAGGGAAAACGGGGGGAAGGGGGGGAAAACAGCAGA